>VWZW01007059.1:697347-833733 GCA_013397115.1 Edolisoma coerulescens
TGTTCACCAAACCAAAAAAAAAAAAAAAATTAAAATGGCTGCAGATTTTATTTCATCCAAAAAAACCCCATCAATACTTAAAATATCAAATGTTTTAACCCCACAGCTTGCCCTGGATAAGCTTTTGGTTTGCATATGAATCTAGAAGGAGAATGTATTACATGTGATTAAAAAAGGGATTTTCAGTCTGAATTCGAAATTTTAAGTTTACTTGTGAAAAGCCAAAATTCAAATTTCCATTTCACCTGTCTTGTGGAACTCCTGACCAGGGGAAGCCCACAACTAGGAAAACCTTTTCTCTTCTAGTTCAGTAACTGGGATAAAAGAACATTTAAGAATAGACAAACTCAGGACAGCAGACTGATACAGCTGAGCAGTACAATTGATCATATGAGACAAAAATTCCAAATCAGAGTGGAAAAACCAGTGATGAAACAGACACAGGACAAAGGACAACAACAACAACCACAGAGGTATATGAATGACAGACTGGGGTGAAGGCCTGTGAAGAGTGCCTTATGTGGAGGGTAGTCAGTAAAGAACTGGCATTTTAAGCAAAGATACTGTTTTCTGTGGCTCAAGTGTTACAAAGGACAGAGGAGAAATTGTTGGGTTTTTTCTTCCCATTCTTTGTATAGTTAGAATGGCATCAATACAAGTCCATAGCACATAGCTGGTTATCAGATCACTCATTAACACCTCGAGCTGATTAATTGTTTGGGCACAGAAAGAGGGAAAAGACTTCTCAGTGAAGACTTAATTCAGAGCTTAAAGATATTATCATTCCAGCTTTGTCATGATAAAATGTCATCACTTAGTCCTAATCTTGATTTCCCATCTCATCCTGATAGTCTTCAATTAGCTGGACACAAAGTCCCAGAGGTAGCAGGGAAACGGTAGAGCTGCCAGCACAGCTCTTTCTCACGGATATACACAGAGCCTCTGCATCAGAAATTTGTGTTTCTTTACTATTTATCAAGCAAAGTGTTAAGGGTAGGAACCAAGCCAGTTCGTTGAGTGTATCAAAGACAAATTCACAAATCCGGTGTAAGTGGATGCCCTGTGGCAGGCAGAACAGAAGCACCTGGCACCTCTCCCTGTTGGGGAGGAGTTAGCCGGATTCCTGTGCCTTTTCCCTGATTCCAAACAACACTGCTGAGATAAATTCATTGCCAGATACTATTAAAATAGTTATAACTGCAAAATGAATAAGGTTCCTATTAAATACCACAGTGTACCTGAGAGAATAGACTGAAAGAAACATCTTTTAATATGAGGTTATTCACAATTAACTTCAGCGCGTTTTTTCTCCTACTTGACAAGTTACTCCACCTCAGCACTTGGTTGCTCTTAGTACGCCATTTGTCAGGCTCTATCTGAAGGTGCAAACTTCCTCTAAACACAAGAAGCTATTTCAGTGCAAAAAAAGAATACGTTCCATGACAGATCTACACATTCCTATGGTCTAGATTTAATGAGGTGGGGAAATGTCTAAAATGCCTTAGTAAGGTTCCAAAACTCTAAAAATTGAATCACTGTAGGCTCCGATTAAGGTAACTGACAAATGTAATGAATATAATTACCAACTCATATTTATTTTTTCCTTACACTAATATTTTAAAAACCTAAGAAAAAGGAAGACAAATACAGGTGATTCTCCAGTTTCTTCTTGCAACGGGATTTTTTTAAAGTCTTTAGTGTCTTCAAAACATTACTAATATTTGTGAACTCTTCGACAGAAGTCTAAGAAATAGTGAAATTTCCTGAGAAATGTAGGGAACCCTATATCCACCACTAAAACCTTGGCAGGTCAATCACAAAACCCAATACCAAAACAAGGACGTGAAATGGGAAAAAAAGTGATTATTCACTAGTCAACGATTGCAGTAAGTTTGGGCTACATTTAATTGTACTCACAGTTGACACTGGTCTCCTTTGATTCCCTTCGTTGTGCAGAAACATTTTCCTGTTTGCATGTGACAGATATTTGCATGTCCACTGCACGTGCAAGCTGTAAAATCAAAAAAGGAAAAGTGAGATTTCTTCACTCATACTTTACAACTAAATGAATATTCATAGATTTTAATACTTCATCCCAAACACATTTTCTACAAGCTGTACTGAAATATATATCTATTACTACTTCAATTATATTTTTTTTGCAGAAAATTTCACTAGCATATCGTTTATTTTCTGCAGAGTTAAAAACTATTCAGGTGCCATTAGAGGCTCTCCTCCACACCTTAAATAACAGCAGTTTGAGAACAGCCATTAAAATCTACCATTTCAATGTGCAACACAGAAAATGATTAATAATTTATCTTTGCTACGCAGGGTGAAATCCTGACCAATGACAAAAGCAATGACAACATTCATTTAGTTTCAAATGTCTAATTAAAGTATTATTGCAGATGTTTGGTAAAAGATCTAATATAACTGGAGTTCTTGTTTTTGACAAAAGTGAACACAAAGAAATCTCTGAAACCGTTTGAACAAAGGCAGAGTAAACGCTACAGGTAAAGTCCACAAGGAGAATTTTCTAGAAGCAGGAAACAGGCACCTTAAAAGCTCCTGAAATCTGAACTGAAGGAGAACCACAGGAACACCATCATCACTCCACTCCATTTTAGGGCCACAGTAATTCTCTCCACAGTGGCCTGCTCACTGCCACTCCTGCTGCCTGATAGATCCTCACCTCAAAACAAACCTTCATATTCCCAGTTCTTGAGCACTCTTCTTCCTTTTCCTTTCCATGTTTATGTGAATGTTTAGGCAGCCATCTTTTATTCCTGACCAAGTCTACAAAACTTACTGATGTATCCCTGGTAAATGTGTCAGTATGTCCCCACATCAATGGAGTAACTCCCTGCTAATATTCACACCACACTCTAAGTCTTTCTTTAAGCCAAAGTAACTCTGAACCTACCATGATGCTCATATTACGCTTTCACTGAAGTTTTAATTATGACGAAGATAAAGGATTTAATATATGGGGTCCTGCTTGGGAATAGATATGGCACTAAGCAGTGACCTCTATAAGATAAAAGTTTATTCTCCACTTTATAATCTCATATTGAATTCCTATCACAGATCGAGTTATAAAGTTCCATTCTACTGATAAGGACTAACACACAATGAATCCTTCTTTGACAGTGTCCCATCCCATATACACTCTCACCTCTCTGCCACAGCCTAAGACAAATAGAGAAAAAGGTACTACGCAACATAAAAACCTAATTAAATATAAGATATTATTGAAATAAGGTGTCCATTTCAGGACATTTCAATGGTTTGTTCAGCCTTCAAAGCTCATTAAATAGCCAGCTGAACTGAAGGAGGAATTATTACTAAGGAGGTGCCAGGCATTCAATCTGTCTGCAAGAAACACATACTAGAAATTTCTATGCAGCACAGTGATGTGTGACGTTTCATAACACAGCACTTCTGAAAAATACCTAGTTACCACAAAATCCTACATTTTGCAATTTTGCGATCGTCTTGACACTCCACAATAAATGTTCATTAAAGTGCTGCCACTATATAATCAGTTATGTTTTCCTAAATCCATTCATGTTTTCCACTCTAGTTTTATGGAATGATTATTTAGGCACTTTAAGCTGGAAAAGCCTCTTTGCAAAAGTTAACTTTATGTGTGTAAATCTTTGCAATACTTTCAGTAAAAAATACAGGAATAGATCCTTAACAGCTTATTCTGCTTATAGTTAAGGGCTCTTTAACAGTGATGCTCCATTACAAGACAGCACAAAAGTTACAAAAGAGCTAAAAGGGTGAATTCTAAAGCACATTCCAAAAACTGTCAGTATTTTGACAAATATAAAAGCTATTGCCAACTAACCTTAATTGATTGCTCCCACAATTATTGCTCACTTAATAGGAAGTAGATCACAAACGTGAAAGTGGAAAACATAACTGATTATATAGTAGCAGCACTTCAATGAACATTTATTACCCTCCTTGAGCAAGTTCCTATTAATCTCACTGTTCCCTGGATAATACCATGGAAAAAGACAATTCTTTTGCATTTACACTTTTTACATCTCATCTAGAAAAAATCTGTATCACAACAATGAAAACATATTTTAATATGCTTTTCATATGCAGTTAATTATCTCGGGCTTGCAAGTGTAAGATGAAAAATAGATTCCTACCAATCTGTGGATCTCTATGTGAGGTGTAACCCAAAAAAAATTCCTTTAAGCCATCACTGCTGTTACTGAAGTTAATGTGAGTGCATGTGATCAGAGAAATGCAATAGCAGAAGCAGGACAATATTGTACATTCGAAAGAAGGTTGACATTCTTCCATTACCTCAATATTTCCATACTCCTGTTTACATATTTTCTTTAATATTTTCTATTTGTTTCTCTCTGCTTAACCCCTCTCAGTGAATGGTTTCTCTTGGGATATTAATGTAGGCAACAGTTAAAACTGCAGCTAAGGCAGCTTTCTCAGCCTAATGCTACTAGAAATACACCAAGTCTTGGAATCAGTTTTAAAATCATATTTTGTACCAAGCATTGTCAGCTGGCAGAAGTCAGGAAAAGAGGTACAATTTATATTTTCCATACTTTTTTGAGGCCAACACTTCAGTTCATTCACTGAAAGGGCTGCCAAGCACTGGAACAGGCTGCCCAAGTTACTGGGGGGTCACTGCTCCTGGAGGGATTTAAAGGATGTCTGGGGACTTGGGGACAGGGGTTAGTGATGGGCTTGGCAGTGCTGGGTTAATGGTTGGACTGGGTGAGTTTAGAGGTTTTCCCCAAACTAAATGGGTCCATGATTCTGTGTACTCTGTGCTGCACCCTTGGGCAGAAACAGTGAGTTCAGCCCAACTTCAAGTCTTCCCATACGACTCCGTGCATTCACTTCCAACTTGGTTCTATATCATGTACACCCATTTTTGTTTAAACAGTTATTTTAAATATTTCATTACCACGCTTTTTATCAATATTTAACTATTTAAAATAAATAAATAATCTGGCTCACAACAAAAACCTGCTTGATAGAAGATAAACCTATTATTGTTACATTATTTTTTACATATTAAGTGAAATGATGACATTAGAGCTTTAAAAAAAACAAGAAAAAACCTCACCGTTGCAATATCTACTCTATTTTAGGGAAATAGCAGCTCAAAATACTCTTTTGTACAACATGCAGATTCTAAGTGGAACAGAAAGACTATATGAAAACAATATAATCCTGTAGAGCAAATCCATGCTGCAAAATCACAACCCTAGAGAATTTATTAAATAATAAATCCACCGTATGATTGATTCCAAGTTGCCAGCTCAGCATATAAATGTTCTCGCTGATGCTGACAACAAAAGAATACCCATCACTATTTCCATGAAGTGTGCATTTTAAACAATTGAATTTAAAAACACATATTGCTTAGCCCCCATCTCCAACACACAGCTGCAAGATCATTTTTTTTCCTCAAATGGAGCTCACTACAATTGGTGCTTTAAGTAAATATGTTTGCTTCCATGGAAGGTTGCTAAGCCATAGCTGCACATGGACAATTACTTTAAGACACCTAGCTGATTTTTTGTAAAAGGAAAGTTATGACAACGCTGTTAAATATTGAGGCGTGCTACTTTGTTAATTTTGCTAACATTCAAGGCTAAGTTAAATTAAAAAAAAAAAAGCAGATACAGTGTTTCTCATACAAGTAGGCTAAGTAAGAAATAGCAAGTATAAACTTCTATTAGATCCAACATTTCTGTGCTCAATTGCACTGTAAATATTCACCTATGTAATCCATTAGCCTACTCCTATGAGAACTGCCCTATAGAGACTATTTTCTACATTAGTAATATTGCAAAACTGTCTAGTCACTTAATTCTCTAGAAATGTGTATTTAAAGCTAGAAGCCCCTGACACTCTTTTAGCATTCAACAACTGCTTTTATAGGAAATACATCCATTCAACCTTTGAGACAGGCAATGTAAAAGCAAACAGATGTGCCAAATGGTGCTTCTGCAATATCATTAGTTGAGTAGCATTAAAATTAAGCTAAAGAACTTCTGTGAAGCAGTGACCAATAAAAATGGGAGGACAAAAAGAAGGAAAAAGATGCTGTTAGAATGGACTGCTGTTCGTTCAGAAATTGAACTGTCATTTTACAGTGACATGATTATCCTCCATAATAAATCAGTCTAAGAGAATAACTAACACATATACAACTAATTTTATTTTCATCTTTCTTGTTTTACTTTGTGATTTCTCTTTCTTTGGTCTCAAATCAATTTATTTTTTAATAGCATAATAACACAGAAAAGAAAAAACGTGTACTACCACAGTTTAGTGTGAAGACTGTGAGACAGAGAGAAAAGGTAAACAGAATTGACAAATGTTTTGGATTTATGTCCCTCAGATATGGAACTTAAAGTCATAGTAAAACACAGACAATTTCACTCAACCTTGAACTAACTCTACTGAGATCATGTGACCACTGGTAAGGCAATTATTTTTTCCTGAAAAGCAACAGTCAAGCAACCTGGAAATCACAGGTGTCATCTCCTTAGCTTTCTGGATTAAACATACATTCCAGAAGTGGGATATTTATCCTAATAAACACAGAAACAACAAACAGACTGATTATCTGTGGCAGAAATCAAAATTTAGTTTGGTTAAACTTAAAGACAACCTTCATTAATTAAAGTCTTGTATTTGTCCTTTAGCCATTTTTACTCTGGTAAAAGAGCTCTGCAATGTTTGTATTTCATTATTCCTTCTGTTCAAAGCATTCATCCTGAAAAGTGAACTGATTTCTTTTGTTTATTTGTAATAAATACCTCTCAAGCAATCACAGTAAAGCTGCTTTTAATCATCAGCAACTAACAGTATAAAGACAGCTTGGAAAACCATAATTTCATTTTATACAAGTAGATAATGAAAATGCAACACACAAGATTAACACTGAAAGACAGGATCTTTTTTCTTCTTAGGAACTGAACAGAATCTTAAAAAATTAACAAGAGTCATGCTGTGCCTGAATCTCTCATGCCAATACTGAGCCACGGTGCAGAATTTTTATAGCTTTCTCTTGGAATAATATGCATTTTCTACCAAAAAACATGGTGAACCAAAACACTGCCACATGAACTCATGAAATACAGTAGCACAAATTTCATGTGTTCCATGTTAACCTGTTTGAAAAACGGAAACTTTTATACTAACTTTGAACACAGAAAACGGAAAAATTCCAGGTGGAAACATTATTAAGAACACTCGATTGGGAGACAAGTTTAACATGTCATACTTATCAAGTTCCTTTTCATTCCTTCCACTTATTAATTTCATTTCTAAACATAATATGTTACCAAGAAGTAAATAGCCTACAAATTTTGCACTGGGTTACTCGGCAGATTTTAAGAGCTCAACTCAAAACTGAACCCTGTATCTGATGTACAGGACAGTTCTTTATGTATTCAAGCATTTAAAGAGATCTTTCACAAACCTACAAGATTCAAAATATTATTCCTTAAATATCTCTTTGTTTTCTCAGCTGTGAAGAGATTTCTTACATGAAAACACAAAAATTAGAAAATTAGAATTACTTAAAAAAGAAGTGATTTCAGATCTGACAGACTAAAACTTTTACTAGGTTTAGTAAAAACTAAAACAGTGAGTCTTGATAGTTATTTTCAAAGCAAAAATACAAAGTGAAGATTTTGGTTGCCTTCCTGGTCTAATGTCCATACTGAGATGTGTTTAAGACTTTTTCAGGCAATAAAAGGCCTAGTATCTATCATTATTATTATTATTATTATTACTGTTGTGTCTTTTTAAATTTTCAAAAGACAGCAGCTTCTCTACTATTTTGGAAATTTTGGCCAAAAACCTCCTTTCACGAAAAGGCTGTTATTTTTTCCCCCATTCTCTCTAAAGCGAATATATTGTAACTTATAACAAAAAAAAAAAAAATTATAAGGCGGTATGAAAAGCAAAACAATTTAAAAGCATTCAAAAGTTATTCATAGCAGCCTTAAATGTAAGAAAAAATTCCAATCTAAGGTTAAAAACATCTGAAGTCAACAACTGGTGATTGCAACTATTTGTGTGTATTTGGTCATTCAGAGTAAAAGCCCAAAGAAAAGAAATGACTTACACAATTTATCAGGCAAAAATGCCACAAAATACAGAGAAGTCAGCAAATCATTGCCCTCTGTTAGCCATTAGGAGGTACAAAATACGACTGATTTTTAATGTATTCCATGGCAAGTGAGGCTTTTTTTGGCCTTGAATAACTAATGTTGTCTGGCATTGTAATGTATTGCACTTAGCACTGAGAAAATGAAGACAGAATCATCTGCAATCAAACTGAAATGCCATTTTAAGTTTTTTTGAGGATCTTCACTCCATCACTTGAGAAAAGAGTTGCACGACGCCCCAAAATCTATTTTCTCACCAGCCAGAAGGGGGTTCCCAAGCCCCCTTAGGGAGAGGGGTGACCATTTCATTCCAAAACACATGTAGAAGGGGAGATGCAGAAATGAGAAACAAGCTGAATTCCTACTTTTTCTATAGCATTTGGGATGAGAAGACTGGCTTTAGTCAAAGGCTTATTTGAGGATCAAGTAACAGTGATTTAAGAAAATGTCATCTTCAACTTGCAGCTGCCTGCCCTCAGCGCCTCCTGAGCCAGACACAGCATCTACGTGAGCTCTTGACATCTCCTTCAATACAAGGTAAAATACGTTTGTTTATTAGAGGCTGACAAAATCAGAACATTTCTAGACAGCTGAAAGTTTCTAAATCATGCCCTGCCTATCTCCTCTAGGAACATCATTTGGAAACCAATGGATTTACACATTTCATTAGGAAGGTGAACATACTGATATAAGGCTCAGACAGCACATCAGAAATACATTTTATAAGTATTCCTTACCACATAAAATAAATTTATAGCATATAAACCTAAAAAAACCCACAAAAATAAGAATGCAGAGCAACTCGTTCGTCATTGTCAGAAACTGTGTTCCACAACAGCATGCAGGAGGACTTCATCACTAACATCAGTGAGAGCAACAGAATTGTCATTAATCCTTGGAAATAGATTAAATAAGCACAGAGATAGAGGAATATAATATAAATCAAACTGCTGTATCTCTTCAATATCTGTAAAAGCAGTAAGTGGTGATCAATTAAAGGATGCCTGAATTCTAAGTTCTCGGGAGAAGATGCTGAACAAGCACAAAATGCCTCCTACTTACACAGATTAAGACAGCACAAGTTGTTCCTATTCTTTTTACTATTTCAGATATTTTTATTGCAGAGTAGACCTCAGAAACAGTTTAAATTAAGGGGTTTTTTATTTTTCTTTTTAAAAAAGCTGCCTTGTTCCCACTCCACTTGAGTAAACTAGAATCAATTTTGCTGGATGGAGAAGTTGCATTTGTGCAAAGCAGCCCAGAGTAGCCATCAGGCTTAGGGAAAAAAACTGTAGTTGACAAAATCGGTTCCTAGTGATTTAACCACACAATTACGCTGTGATTGTGCAGGATGGAAAGAAGACTTTCTTAGGTAAGAAAAAAAAAAGGTCAGTGGTATCCCACAATCAACTCTTCCAACAGAAATCCTAAGCTGATGCTTGAACCAGTGCTTTGCCATGCTGGCTGTTCCTAAAATCAGACCCCTCTGCAATGAGCACACACATCCTGGTTTAGGAAGTACAATCAAATTTAGAGAATCAAGTAGTAGCTTAAAACTCTGGTACCTGACAGGAGGTTTATAAAATCCTTCTGTATGCAGTCAAGGAAAAAAAACATCAAAAATGTTAAACATGCTGAACAGGTATCCTGTCAAAACCTTGGGAAATCCCACAGCCACGCAAATAATCTCTCTCTGGAGGTTAATCATGTTACATTCAACAGTTTCTTCTTCTTTTTTTCTCTCATAAAATTATGGACATCTAAATGTCTATTGATACTTGACAGCGATACTTTCCTTGAAGTGTAACTCCAGGTCCCTCACCTAATGTTATTCTAAGTAGGTTATGGAATACAAATGTATCTATAAGAAGTTTCCTAATTTTAGTTTGAGGTTTTTGTTTGAACTTACAATTAATTGTGCTAGAAATCATACTTTATAATACAGCTCTAATCTACCCAAAAAAACCCAAAAAGAAAATTATATGTATGCACAAGAATTAACAGCATATTGAGGAGTTTGCTTAGCACATTTTGCTTGGCAGTCAAAAATAACTGGAACAGTAATTTTTAAATATGCTTTTTTCCAAGTTCCTCAACTAAGTTTTTCCTATGGCAATCCACTTCTGGTTTAGTAGCACAGGACTAATTTCGAATACATTCTGATTGAAGTGAATGTAGTTTAAGTTCATAACTAAGCCCAAGCACAGGCTTCACTGAGTGGTCAGCCATCTTGAACACTGTTCAATAAATAGCATTCATTAAAGGAAGGAAAATAAATTTTCAAATCACCTTTGGGGAAAAAGGTCTTCTTAAAAGAGTGTTTATTCTGACTACTCTAACAATCTCCGCAAAAAGCAATATGAAGCTTTTCTTGAATAGCTTATTGTGCTAGAATCCCTTTTCTTTGTGTTTCATATGAACCAAGAAGCCCTTTGCCTCCTACTAAAACCAAATTCCAGCATTTTAGTTAATAGTAAGTGGTTTTATTCTACGATAAGGTATTTTATTAAAAAAATCCAAGGAACTGATGTCATCTCTATTCAATACTAAAAGGTGAAAAATAAATTAAGGAAAACAAAACAGAACACCACTACCATTGCAAAATGGGATTTCTTGACAGTCCCCTCATTCATCAAAACCTTTGGATATTTTGTTTGTACAGCATAAACAAAATCATGTTTTCTGCTGGAATTTGGCATGGGAGCTTTTCTTTGTCTGAATAATCTTAAATTACAGCTTCTTCTCACAGAGTTCTGCTGTGAACTTGTGACCCACTGTTAGTTATAAACCAAGGTACAAGCAAACAGGTTTTTTTTAATTTAGTTCCATAATCTAGTATCTCACAACAGTACGAAGCACACTACACTCTTTTTTCCACAGATCTCCAACATTTACATATTTTTATATAAAATGTCTTTATTCATACAGGCTCCTGTGGTCTGTGTCATAAGCATCCAATCCACTGAATATCCTTTTTTTCTCTGACTAACCTCAAAGTGCCTGGACTAAAAGATACTTTTGATTTTTTAATTCCATACTTAGTCTCTGTGAAAAGAAGGCTTCTAGAACACAATATTTAACCTAATATAAAATTTCCTGTAAATTTTAGACAGCTAATTACGGAATGCCAAATGCCTGATCTTGCACCAGTGAAATCCATAAAGACAATTCCCTACACGCTAGACATTAAAACAGCTAAGCAGAAAAACTCTCTAAAAACCCCGTATCCCAAGCTGCCATTTCATCCTCTAAGAGAGTCAAAACTCCCATCAACTCACACTTGTTCTTAATTCTGCTTTAAAAAGATGCAGAAGTAAATGATTTTGCTGATGTTTATACTGCTAATTGAGGATATTTATGCTTCCTACATTTCTGTTTTTTCCAGCAGTTGTCAGTTAAAAGCCCTTTGCCCTCATTCTTAGCCCTACCTTAAACAGGACTCACAGCCCAAGAATATAAGATTTTGGACCAGAAACCTTTTTGAAACAGAAATGTGTTGTAGAAGAAGAAAGTTCAAATTTACAGCTGTCTCTTGATGAAGTTTTAAATGGAAGATTTTATTTCTCCTTCCCAAAAGCCATTTCTCAGGCCAACAGTACCTGCCTAACTTTGCCTGTTGAAAGTAGCATCATACAGTTCCTAAAGTTGTTAGCCTCCAGGTGTTTTGAGACCAAAACTCAGAGTGCAATGGTGGTGTATTTGATATTTACTAAATAAAATTATTCTTAAGGAAACAATTAATTCCATTGTTAGGTTTACTGTCTTAAACAAAGTAATAAAAAACTTATATTCAGATGGTTTATCTTTGATGCTTCTCTACCTGCCCTACGCAATCCCAAACTACAGGTAATTTTAAAGCTACAGAGTGATAGTGCTAAAGTGAAAAATTATGGCTTCTGCTTTCTGTTCACTCATTGCTTAAATAACTTTTTGAAACCTTGAAAAATAAGTCTAAATGTAAATTACCAGGTACCTTTCTATCAACTACATAGACAACAGCATATTTTAGTTCAAAAAAACAAAGTGAATATTAAATTGCTTTCCTTGTCACGTTATCAACTTTTTCCTTTATGATAGACAGGTTGCTTTCTGTAATGTGTGAAATTATGTAATTTTCTGTCCATACAATTTCATATACAAATGCTGTGTACGTATTCATTCTAAGAATATGGCTGGGGAGAAAACAAAGGCTGCCTGTTTACATTGTCCTGGGTTCTGTGGGCCAATTTTCCTGGGATCTATTTCCAACTGGTTTTCTTTAGCACACTTCTCCTATTTTTCCATAGATAACCTTGTTCAAATTGATGCTTTTGTTCTTAAAAAACAGAATAAACATTACTTAAAAGTATGTGCTTTAGAGTGGGTTTTGGTGTAGGCAGCCCATCTAAGGAACTCCACAATTACTTTTAAGAAATCAAACTGAATTCTTTTTTTTTTAAGTATCTAACATGCTCATTGCCCTTTCTGCTCTACAGGAACAGAACTCTGTCTGTTCTTAAGGGTGCCCATGGTGGTTTTTAACAGTATTTCTTTGGGAGAGACAGGAAAGGAAGGAAATCAGAATCAGCTCCTTCACAGAGGGTCATGATGAAAACATATTATGAAGGTTGCCACTGCTGAATAGGTAAAAATGATAGAAATAGTGCCAGAGAAAACAATTTGTAAAGTTACCCATTAGGTACCTTTCAAAGTTAGATAGAACCTAAAATCCAAGGAGACCATTGTCAATCTGCTGCCAGGATGAGTTTAACATCTTTCTCATGCCTCTCTTTCACAGACACTTGAAGTAATGACTTGTGACACCCTCGGCCTCTTCTCTCAAAACCCCACATCTGAGCTGTCAGTAACTCAGCAGAATAATCACATTTTCTGAGCAGCAAGATTTGAACACCATGGAAGATCCTCCTTCAGATATAACTCCGGTGTCAACACATCACTAGTAAGTTTTAGTTTTTACTCCTTTAACCAACATAAATAATCACAAATATGTATCTACGCAACTGATTTACTGCTGGATTAAATTTCAGCTAAGTCTTTCACCTAAGGTAATTTAAAGTAACTCTGACAAGTTAGTCTTTTATTGATACTTGTCTGATTTATGTTTTTTCATGTCTTGAGGTACTTCCTGTAGATACATGCCAGTTGGGTGGCTCATGTCTAGATGTCAAAGTTTATGTGGAATGCATTCAAGGAGCAGCATGTGTAGATGAATGCACCTATGTGTACAAATACAGGTGATGCACACATGGTGTATAGTCACTAAAAACATACTCACTTTTGATAATTGTTTGAAGATCTGGTAAAAAAATCAGATGCTTCCAGTAAAAGATTAACTTCACCTTTCCAAACAGAATGATGACAAACGAAACGCAGGGGGAAGCTGCTGCCTTTGGTACTGCAAATGTCCAATGTGTGATAACAGAGAAGGGAAAAGATTATAAAGGCAATAGAAAGGCTGTAGACTTGCTTAAAAAAAAATAACCCCAACAGCCTGTGTGGTTGGAAGCTTTTACAGGATGGTCATCAGTGTCTCAGGTGCCTTTTAGGGCTGCTCAGAGAACAAGCAGTGCAAGTTAAAACACAATGTTCCTGCTGTGCTGGGACTCACAGTCTCCTTCTACCGCAAAGCAACAATGGCAGTACAATTCTGGGAAAACTGAATGTTGCTTGGGGTGTTATCCCTTTATTTAAAAAAAAAAAAAAGAAAATACAGCAAAATGCTTACATTATCTTATTATTATTAAATGTATTATACATTCATAGCACGTGTCATTAGTTACTGTAAAGGATTTTTTCCTGGCATCTCATAAATTGTAAGGATAATTTTTTAAAATACCATGCATAAAGAAAATGACAGGATGACAAGCAGCTAGAGCAATTTTAACATTGACAACTAAGTAGATGATTAATAAGTTTGAAAATAATACGAAAAAACTTTGCTAAGATGAAACAAAATTGTTCCAAGCAATCTCCCATAGTGTTTTATCTTGGTACTTTATGTGCAGTTTGTAGTACACATACAACTCTATTTTTTTCCAGAATTTCTATTCAAAATTTTCATATTTCCCAGACATGCAGCACATAAAAGACCCTGAAGAAAACAAAACACCAAGAGAAACCACCAAGAGAGCAAGCCAGGGCCTGTTCACACCTGCAGTCAAAGCTGCTTTATTTCCAAAATCCATTAATATTCAATGATGAATTTTCTATTACTGAATTTCAATATTCATGCCTTGAAAATCATACCTCAAATGGGACTTGAGCAAAATTTAGAAAAAAATTAATCAAAGCCATTTGGAGTATCTGCCTTTGAGCTCTTCGACACCTCAGACTGAAAGGCTTCCCAGGTGTCCCACACCTGGAGAGCTTTTCCTGCTCAGGAACAGACAAGGCTGAGCTGTGATTCTCTCTTCACTACAATACAGAACGTGCCTTATTCTGTTCATGACAGGGCTTCATTACTTGAATATTTCTGGCACAGGCTGACAGCCCTGAATTAGCACTCCAAGGACTGCCCATGGATTTGCGCAGCCTGGAAACCCAAACCTGTCTCTTCCCAGGGCACCCTATTCCCTCATGCTCAGAATTCACCTCTGCCTTCACTTTTATTTTCTTGCACATTGAGATAACTCTTAAAAAGGATGCTGTAACTTTACCTGGTAACTTGGATGGCACTCTCTCTTCATGCTTTTCTTTGCTACACAGGGTTTTAGAGTACAAATCTGAAGCATGTGCACAGGGTCTGGACTTGCTAATTTGTGTGCTACCATTTACTTCCAAGAAGGAATGCAAATCTTTTTGTACAACTAAAAATATTTCATAATTTAAGGTAAGAAATTAATTTCATTTTCTCTTATGGCTACCTATTTGACACCACAGACTACTTGAAACCATTTTAATTAGTATAAGAACAGATAACTAATAGATTACAGTCACAGAACTTCCCTTATCATAAAAGACCTCTGCAATTTATTACTGATTTTTGTACAGAGTGCAGCAATGAATCAAATATAAAATAATTCAAACTATATATTTGTACAATGAAATGTCAGAAAGAACTAAAGGAGCACATATATCTTTACTGCAAGCCACATCTTAGGACAACTGAATATAAAGCTCATTTTTACACCAAGAGTACAAACTCTAACTCTCATTCTCTGTATTGAAAAGAGACTTCAAGTGACAGAATTTAAATGAGTAATTGGTATTAGGCATGGTTATTTCAAGAAGAAAAAGGACAGTAATTATTTATAAAAAATACGGCCATTGCCCATCAGCAACCGAGATAGCACACTTCTGACACAAATAAACCAGTCTTAGCTACAGAGGAAACCTGCACAGGATGGAAAGCTTTTTAACTCCACAGTAACAAAAATGTTACAGATTCAAAAATAAATAGTATACAACTTAGTAACATCTTAGTAACATTAAGGACTCAAAATACGGTAAATATCCATAGCCATTTGGCTATACAGAGCACATCTTCCTATATAATCAGAATACTTTCTCTTTACTCAATACCTGCCTGCTTTCTAGAGCTCAGACTCCAAGGCATCACAGAATATTAGGACTGGAGAAAAATGTGTGGAATCCGCTAGCTCCCTACCCATTTCTAATGCCTGAGACATTTGAAAATTTAAAAAAGTATAGTATAAGTGATAATGCAGATTTCATAGCATGTTTAGGTAATCTTTCACAGTTTAACCAGCAGAAATTTTTCCTTGTATACCACCTTAATCTTTCTTGTTGCAACCTAATCCCATTACTTCCTCCTCAAGCAAAATGGGGGTGTGGGGGAAGGCACTTTATCATCTCTCTCTCTTTTCAGCTTCCCTTCATGCATTTGAAGCCTGTTATTATGCCTCCATCTTTTCTTTGTCCTTCTGCAAGGTTTGTCACATTTACTAAGCCTGCATCACATCAGGATGCAAAGCAAGTCCTTAGATCTGTTTTAAAGCTATTGAAATGTCAGCAATTACAGTGAGCGAAAATCCAGAAAAGTCAATTTTTTTATCCATTCTTTAATCACAACTATTCAAAACCTTTTGAAACATGAATTATATCTTTTTCCTATAACAACTGTTACTCATTCCACAGTAATTTGATAGCATAACTCTATGCAGTACCACTATAAATGTATCAGTTACCTGGTGACAGTTGTAAAGCCACCCTTAGTACCAAAGGGGAAGAAAATAAGTTATATTTTAATAGAATTTTCCATCCCTGCACAAAGGTCGGAACAGAATTGATCACTCTGAGGTGGACTGTCACTTCTTTTAGAGCTTTCTGAACAACCTCCTTGGAGTACAAACTGAAAGGATTCAGGAAACTATTGGAATAGTTAAGGAAAAAAGATAAAAGTTTTCCAAGGACTGCAAGGCTTGCCATGCATGTCCCCCTCCTTCCTGTCAGGATCAGGGATCTAAGGAACAACCAGGGCTAATGCAGCCAATAAAAAAAAAGGAAGGTTTTCTCGCAAATCATTTTAGTCTCTATCACCAACAGTCAAACTAAGCCAGAGCTCAGATTTTACCTGTAAGTACATCTATCACAACAGCAGAAAACATAGTATGTGTACTGAATACATAAGTACTTTTGTCAGGACACTGGGAAAAAGTTATTTTATGTCACGAGTGTGCTAGGAAAATGATTTGCAGTTTTTGTCCCAGGGCACACCTCTCCACTGCAGCGATGGAGTACAACCTCTGTCCCCAGCTTTGACTGCTCTCCAACTCAAAACCAAGCTATGCCCTTGTAACTATAGTAACTTGATATATGACGAATATTACAGTATTACAGAGGTACTTTCAGAGTTACAGTCATTATCTTGTCATGCCTTTAAAGACATTTTCAACCTGCATCCTCAAAGAAACTACTCAGGAGCTCCAAGGGAAAAACGCACCACGTGCTCAGGCAGCCATCAAACCAAAGGCTGAGTCTTAGTGGAAAAGGAAAGTTGGTGGGGTCCAGCCAAAAACTCAGCTGGCAGCAGCACAGTGACACAAGATGGAAACATAGGGATGACTGTTTTGGGTACTTTTAGTTCCTTGTGATTTTTTTGTTCTTTGATTGGCTTTTTCACATAATTTCCTGTCTTATTTTCTCTTTCTTTCAGTCACACTTAAGCTCAGCTTCTGACTGGGTTGCCCCTTCTTCCACTGATATTTTTCTCTTTATGTTTCTATTTTAATTATGGTTTTAATTTCCAGCCATGTTAATTTTTTTCTGCATTACCAATAGCATTAGCAGAATGAAGGAAAAAGAAACAGAGCCATTACTTACTTTCTTAATGTTAGCACAGTGCCTGATCCCAGCTATGGTTCCAAAACTCTCTTAAATCCCAGTAACATTGATTTATCTATGGATCACTGGTATTTTTTCCTGCAGAATCCCTGGCCCACAATTTGGGCACCTCTATAACAGTGCTCATGATGCTGAAGAAAATTTAACAGTTCACAATGGCTACATCCTTCAAAACATCCTAAGGATGTAAACATATTTATTATGGGTTCTATACTAAAAATACAACACACCAATGCAGATAAATCCTCGAAATAATTATCATTTTTATTTTTTAAAGCATTCTCTAGTCAAAATAGCTCCTGTTAAAATCATGTCTACCAATAAAAATATGCACTCTTACAGACTAGGTTTGAAAAAACAAGTTGTAAAATTTATAATTTTACTGGTCTTATAAATTGATTTTAGCCATTATTGCAGCACGCATATTTCACAAAAGGTGATGGAATGCTTATTTGGTTGATAGCTAATGTATCCCTGAAGAATAAAAGCTGTATGAATACATCATTTTGCCATAAAGGTTATACAGACAGCAAAAGAACATTTTGTCAACTTCAGGAGAAAAAGGGAACTATTAAGAATTATTTAAAGCATCATAAAGCCTCAGCAAAATGTTCAATTGTCAATAAGGGTAGACATTAATCTTTCTATCCCCTTGAACACAATTGTTACATATTGTGTTTGAGTTTACCAGATGTGAATCTTTATGCATTGCCTACTGCACATTAGAGTGCTGAGGAACCAACAAACCCTTTAAATGAAGAAATATTCCTTGAGAAGCAAAGGTCTGGTTAAAGAAACATCAGTAATGGAGAAGAAAAAGTCATGGGACAAAACTTTCTAGCACCCTCCTAGATTCAAAGTCAACGTTACTGAGTTTTTATATTGAATATATTCCTCCTTCCACCATTTAGTTTCAAGGGAAGGAGTTACTCTCAACTTTAAAACCACCCATGCAAGTGAAAAAGGAGCCCTACAGCAATACCCAAAAGCCATCTGGAGGCTGGACTTCATTCTCTCTCTCACTTCAAGGAGAATCCTCCAGTGCAGCAGTTTAAAAACTAAACCTTGAATAGGTATGGATGCCTTGCCATCCTCAGCATCCTCAGGCCTTTTTGTTTCAACTATACACAAGACTTTTTGGTCTGTAAGATGCATAATTTCTCCACTAACATCACAAATTTATACAAATCAGTGTTACCAGACATTATGGCAGATACTGAACTTTATTTGTAAGTACCTTCTCACTGCCTCTAACAGGATTGTTTATATGGAATTTAATGATATCTCTCTGAAATAACAGGATTTAAGGTGTTGCACCAAGGGAGTTTCTTCCTCCTCCTGAGAGAGGAACAACTGCAAAATGATGACTCTGAATGAGATTCTCTTTAAATACAATTATTCTGATTTTGAATCTTTAATTTAGCTGATCAACTCACCTGTACTATTAAATAAACTTTTAACCTTTAAAGAAAAGGTAATTTCACGTTACATTAAAGAGGTTAAATTCACATTTCATAAAATGTCATTTTGATATTTTTCTTTTTCCTCCCAGTAGAAGGACTTACCTGTACACTGTCCTCCATTGGTGGGATCCCCATAATACCCTGGCATGCAGGTCTCACACTGTTTTCCTGTTGTTAGGTTTTTGCACTGATCACAGACATTGCTGTTGATGCAGGTGCTGTGGCCATTACATTGGCAAGCTGGAATACGACATTTTAAAAGCTTCATTACCAAATTGCTCTTCGGAACAAAATCATGTCTATGTGATTACAAAATTGTAGCACAATGTCATTCTGAGGAGTTTAGTCCTGACTAATAACCAGCATAAATATATTTGCACTTTGACAGAGAACCTCTTTAAAACAGCATTGCAACACAACATGAATTCACACAAAAGCTGGCTGTAGTGACATGTGAGTTTTAAGGGGATTTTTGTGAGAAAGGGAGTTTTTTGCCATTGGAGTGACTGAACTCAGTCCTTATAGCTTTAAAATGCTGTCCAGGCACTCCACAAATCTTTGAAGAGGTAGTAAGTCACTAACTGAGACTCCATGAAAACCCCAATATCTACATGCAAATGTGAAGCATTTGAAAGGCTGCTGTGATGGAGAACATGAACTCAGAGCCAAACATATCTAGTGGGGAGAGAGAACTTCCAAAACAAATTAACTAATTATCCTATTTTTATTGTCCTGACCCTCATTACCTTTGGCATACAAAGCAATTTTAAGGACATCAGGACCACATCAAATAGCTCCAGTCCCTCCTCACTACAGCCAATTTTGGTGAAAGCAAAAAAACTGGATTCCTCCTGAACTTGAAAGCATAAAATTTCTTTTTGTCAAATAACACCACTATAAGCCACTGATCTTGCAGCAGAGCTCCACTCCAGAGCTTCACATTTTGGGGAAACTCAGAAAGCACTGATCACTTCTGCAGCAAAATCACAATGTGAATCCTGCCAGAATCATTGATCCTGCTGCCAGGTTTTGAAGGATGACCTCTCCATAGGGTGGGACTTCAGAGCTCATGGTGCCCAGCAGATTAGTAATCTGTCAATTACAGCAGCTTGTCAAATGTCAAACCACATCAGACCTGTCAATTCCTCAGTGCCAAAGGGGGTGGAAGACTGAGAAGAGGACAGCTATCAGATTGTATTTTTTTAAAATTTGGATTTTTAATCTAAATGTCACTTTGATTGGTGTCTTGGCTAGGGGTAAAAAAAGGGATTCTCACAGCATGATTTAAAAGTTTTTAGAGCCATTTTATAATTTAGTAACTTAATATATTTATAGCCATTGCCAGACTTGGCTCATAAACCATTAAAACCTCCCAAGTTGACAATCTCTTCTTTCTTCTGTAACTACGCCTAGAGAACCTTCCAAACAAGTATCAAACATTTCTGTACTATTAAGTTACGTTTTCTCACTATCTTGAATAAAACTTTAGAAATCACAAGTCTTAGTCTTCCCAAGAATACTTGATTTTTAGACACCTCTGTGGTGTCTTCCTCTTCTGCAGTTTGTTGCCATTCTCAGGAAAAGCTGCAGCTCCATTTTGGGGTTTGTGTATACATCTTACACATTAAATTAAAGCAAACTTTTTTTAACTTAAAGCAAAAGTTAAAAAAAGAAAAAAATACAGCCCAATAAGCCAAAAGTAAAAACAGAGAGTACATTAAATAGGTGTTCTTTTAAAGTAAGACTGCCTGAGTAAGATTATAACGTTGTGCAGGAAAAATGCTTAATATTAATATTCTCTAAATAGTGGGCTGCTGATTTATAAATTTTCTATTCTTCCTAATGTTTTGTATTTCTTATTTTTTGTTTTATTTATAGGGTGATGACAGCAACCTTAATTGTAAATTTTCCTTTTCTGCAAGTCATATTATCTGGTCATATATGACAGCTCTGAATCCTTACATTTTGTTGAGTCAAAGAAAATGGAAAAGATTTTTAAAAAAAATTCAAAAAAATATATACACAATAAGAAGTAATGCAATCCACAATTGACATGACACACCATTGAAAAATTACATTATATAATTGCTGATTTCCCTAACAATATGTATCTCACTGAGAAAAATCAGAAGTGCACAGTTCAATAAATTTCAAAGCTGGTTCAGTGCCATTAAACTGGAGACATCAGCATGAAATAATTAAAATAGTCATTAAAATAATGAGACACCGTAATGACCATTAAGTAAGAATTAGGAGTTAAACTTGTAAAAGCTCTTTTTTCTTTAAGTCCTTTTAATGTACATCACTGGCAGCAACAAAGTCATTTTCCTCACACACAAAAATGTGTTTTAGCTGAATCCTCAGTGAGGCTGCCCTGGAGAGAAGCAATTTTATGTCTAATTTACTTTTGACCTCTGTGTTGAAATGGTTGATGAAGTTGACAATTGTTGATAATTATACTTTTAAGAAAATACTTAAAACTAGGAAAATTTATGAAAAGGGTGTCTGCATTACAATATGGATCCAGTGTAAAGATACTTCATCTAGTTTCAAACAAACTAGTTAGAATCTACTCACTGCTTTTCAGAGGAGAAATTTACACTTTAAAGAAAAACTTGGGCTTGCATTCTACTTAAACCTTTCTTCTCATGCGATGAATGTCAAAGCTATTTTTCTTTTCTTTTCGTATATGTTATTTTCAATTTTTTTTTATAACAATCGTTCAGTTAAACTAGGAATCTGATGAAAATAAAATTGTATTCCTATCAAAAGAAATACAATGACAGCTTATTTGAAGCGTATTGATTTCAAAGTGACCAGTCACAAAAATAAACATTTTCTATACTGCCTGATGAATACTAATCTTAAAGTTTTGAACAAACAGAAAATGAAAAAGAATTTAAAATTTTTGTCACTGGCACAATTGCCCAGAGGCACTATAAGGAGGGTAGATACAGACTACAAGGAAAAACAAGTGCATGCATGAAGGAACATGAATGGTTCAGCCAACTATTCATCAATGTGGCACAATAATCTCCAAACTGCATGGTATAAATTATCTATTTTTATTTTCATCCTAACTGCAAACTGTTGAGTAGGCTTACATAGACTTAGTCTAATTCTGTCTTGTTTCAAGTACGTCAAATGATTGTTGTGCTAAGAATAAACCATGTTAGTGTAATCCATTACAGAAAATATTCTATGAAAATGAACCCAAAATCTTAGGAACAAAACTTCCAGCCTAAACAGAGCAAAATGAAATTTCACATCAACTGAAATTTTAATTCTGTGACTTCTGTAGTATTTTCCCCTTAAACTCATAGAACTAAGGAATCTTAAATTGAAGTGGAACTTTAGTAAATTCTTGCTAAGAACATATAATGAATACAGAAGTTTATCCAAGAAGAATAAATATTAAACACAGTAATTAAATGTTCTGACTCAAACAATTTAGACAAACAATATATTTACCTATTACAATTTCACTAGTGGTAGAAACTATGCATTGTACTAAAAAGTTAACAATGCATTTATGAACATATATTTATTTTAACATACAGGCTAAGTAACACAACAGAATGTCATTCTATTGTTTCCAGAAACGTACTAGAGGCTTCTTTGTTCAGAAAACAGTATGTAATTATTTGAATTTTTTTTTGTTTTAACTCAAAATATTCAACAGTGGGTTTGTTTTGGTTTTACATTTCATTTCATTATTCTAAGACTTAAAAAAACCCTCACACTATATATATGCATCCACACAGAGAGAATAAACTGACCAAAAAAGCAGCCAAGAAAGCAAACACAGCTGCATGTAACCATAAAAGTATTGATCCTAGAGAAGCTCCAGGTTCCATAATTATCAGCAGTAGAACACTTCATGGAAAAATAATTTTAGCACAGTTACACTATTCATTCTTAAAAAAAAAGAAAAAAAAAAGGTCTGAAGCTGACTTTTCAAGTGTGTTATTTATTGTAAATGACTACTGGAGGGCTGTCAAAGTCCCCAGGGTGCTTTTCATTTGCCTGCAGTCCTCCACTGCTGCTTCCATGCTCTGCTGTCAAGGTTGGAGGATTTCCCCACAGGAGGCTGCACCAGCACAGCTTCCACTGTTGTATACCACCTGATATCTTCCTTACTTTCCCAGCAAATTTAAAAATTATATTATACTATAATGAGACTGGTGTGGCTTTAACTTAGACTTCAGAGATTCTCTTTAGGGCTACACAAGCATATATTCTATTAATTCTGAATGTCTAAAAGTTCAACTGGAAGCACAGCTCAGGTGTTTGGCAGCCACCCATTCTGACAGTCAGCTGGACTCAGCATGAGCAGGAGGGAATCTTGGGTCCATCAGTAGTCTCCTATGGATAATTTCTCCCCAGTTCCACTCCCTGATGGATACAGAAGCCAGAAGAAAGCAAGAGCTGAAGAAAATTCATATACTTTGATTTCTATAAGTGGAGGGATAGGGTGGGTAAAAACTTCTTTACAAATAAATGGCTGTTTTGGCTAAACTACTTGCACTGCACTTCACATGTCAACTTACACTTGTGTTCAGTAGACAGAGACTAACAACCTATACATTTAGGAAATATTTTGGAAAAAACAAACCGTTCATGAAAATGCTATTTGCATTACTTAGCACAATTATGTTATTTTTGTGTGTTTAAACTCTTATTTCGTATATAAGAAAGAACGGAAGCAAAGCTTACCTGGACACTGGATAAAAGACCACTCATAATTTTTTTCTTTTGGGCAAAGAGTAGCATCAAGCACCATTTCATTGGAGTGAGCACTGAGAGGCTTCATCGGGCCTCTTGAGGAGCCTTCCAGGCACTGTCCTTTGCCAGTGTTACTGGGATCGTTGCACCATCCACACCCCGGCTGCTCCAAACACTGTCCACAGGTCCTCAGCCCAGAGCAGTTTTGAGCTTTAGTGCATGGAATACAGTATTAATGCAATGTTTTTTAAATAACATGCTTGGATTTTACAGCAGGTGATGAAGAAACAATCGGGGATTTCTTTTTCCTTGTGCAAATTTAAAAAAAATACTCAGTAATACTAGTAACAATATCTCAGTTTTCATTAAAAGTTGTACTTCCTTAAAGATCACAAAACACGCAGCAGGAGTTTGTTCCACCACAATGCAACAATAAAGATTTCAAATCAACAAAGATAATGAAGCAGAAGAAGAATATTGCACATCTTCATTAGACACACAAGAAAATATATATTCTTTACTTATTATTAATATATAATGCATTTATTCCTAATTTTACTGAATCAGAAAACTCTAGAATTCAATACAAGGTCAATAAACCAAATAAGAGTGATAATATTTATAAATATTAAAAAACCACAGGATCATTCAAATTCAAACCAAAAATTATTTTGGGAATAAAGTACCCCTAGATCTCACCTGAGTCTTTGCCTACAAATATGACTTAGTCTTCTTATATACAGCTTTTGAAACAAGCTAGCATATGACACATCTCAAGCTACAAGTCATAATTTGGTCCCATTTAAATTAACTATATCTTAAGGTTCTCATCAGCTAATCAGGTTTCATTTTTTAAATTGCATTCTAAAATTCAAATCTCCCTGTAGATCTTTTATACTCTATTCTTAAAATAATTAAACAATCTTCCTCATATTTTAAATCTGTTTAGAACCAAATAAAATTCTTATTCTGAAGTTATTGTCATTTTTTATTAATAAGAAATTAACATTTTAGTAACTTCAAGAACACCATTAAAGTTCCCAAGCTTCTTTAAGCTTTTTCTGATACATCTTAGCATTTTTAATTACTGTTGTAACACTGAATCAAATTAACATCAGACACTCAAACATCAATCACTGTGGGTCCCTGTCTCTCCTCACATTAACTTTATAGGCTTTCAAAATTAAATTTTAAAAGCATGCATGAAGGTAAGCTCCTGCTGTGAAGCCAGAATTATCTAAGTTTCATTTTAAAAAGAAGAAAGTAATTTAAAGATTCCTGGAGTTATTTTGAAGGACACTCAAATGGTTCCTACATGAGGGTAACCTCTCAGTTTGGCTCAGCTGCAGCCAGGAAGGACACTGCATCCAAATAATGTTCCCAGTTACCTAGACTCCTCTGGTCCACACAAGGAATACTAAGCAGAATGATTTCATTGCTAACTAAATTAACTGAGAGCAGAAGAAAGCAAGCTCCTCTGACTTCAGAACTATTAAAATTGTTTAAGAGTAATGAAAGCTGTAAAAAGAAAATATACTGAACAGTCCAAAGATACCTGCAGATATCAGGAAAACAGGCAGTGAAGAATCTGAGCGAATCTCAAAAGGATTTTAACAACACAGAAAGCTGAAGCAAGAGCTCTTCATCAGACTTGGAAGAATCCAAGCAGGAGGAAATGCTTCAAGTTTCCCAAATACGGAAAACAGCAGGGGCGGGAAAAGGCCAACTGTTGTTGCAAATTGTCAAATGTGAACAATCAGTTTTCAACCATCAGAGCTGAAACTGAGTGATACAAATTTGGGCTTTTGAATACATTAGAAGATCAGCAGAAAAATAAAGACCATCATTCTGCACTGGCTGGCTTGCCCTTTCAGAGATGCACTCTAAACAATCCAAAGAAATCTCATGCTGCTATTTATACTCACGCTGCTTTTTATAAAGCTCTCAAGTATCAGCTGCACTATCTTCACAGAAGATAAAACAGAACCAAAACTGAAAATCCTCTTCTATTCTCTGTAGTGCCATTCAGCTGAAAAACTGAAGAGAGCTGAGAAGCAATCATTGATGGAAGAAGGGGATATTCAAGCAGCAATTTTGTTTTCTTTGAAATTCTAGAGGTGGTCCAAGACTGTTCAACTGTCAGCTCTTCAATCAAAAGTCATAATGGATGGAAGATGTAGGGAAGAGTGGATATGCAAGCTTTTGGCAAGTAGGTATTAAAATGACAGTATGTCACCAATAAAACAGCATGCCTCATTTTAATTCCAAGTTGTGAAAATAAATGTGAAGTTCTCAGTTGTTATTTTTTTTGTATTTTAAATCATACGTCCTTGTCTGATTTTTTTTTCATTCAGAGCAGAAGACCCAAAAACTCAGAAATTAATCATTCAAAATAAAAACTAAAATTTTAAAAATAAGGAGGATTTTTTTAAAGGTATAGTTACAGTCCATTCCTCAAGTTAAGTAGAAACACTCCCCCTTGATAAGGGAATCCACTTAGTGGACTACATCAGCAGCAATAATAATATATTGACCTAAGAAAATCTTCACGTCATTTAGACTAAAGCAATGTCTGAACCATTTGGACATGCATTTTCTTGTTTAAATGCAAAATATCTGATGCTATAAAACTCTGGAAAAACTGCTTACAGACACAGAATCTTGTTTTTTTTTCTAATTTGTTGAATAGAAAATACATTTTCATACAAAATTGCTTTTACATAATGTTGAACTGCTATATTGCAAATCCCTTTTGCCTTACTTAATATAAACTTTTACAGACCTGACAAAAATGACAATCAAATTAAAAACAGTTTCTTATGTTTCCCAAACAAATTGAATCAGTGTGATGTGCAAACACTACACAAAGAGAAAAACTGAATTGAAAGTTCAGGCTGACATAATATCTGCTAGTTTAAAAACATAAGCATCATTCATGTGGTATTCTGTCAATTTTATCTCCAGATTTTCAATCTATTTATGTTCTGCCACAACTCACTATCAATATTTTATAAGTTACAAAATTGATTCCTATATAGGAGAGGAAAAAAATGTTCTGTGAATGGTTATGAGAGAGAAACCTTTATATAACTACAGAATTATTATTCCAAACATATTGACAAGAGATTAAGTGTTCCTACTACCTATTACGCTGAACCTGGGCACTAGAACCTGGATTAATACCCGAAATTTACTAACTAAGCTGAAAAGTTTACCAGAACAGCTCAACATCGTCCTGGTTCATTATATTCTATGATTATTAAGAATGAACAAGAAATTTCAGTTAGAGGAATTACAGGCTCTTGGCCAGTTTAGCCTGAAAGAAAAGCTTTGCTGTGCCTTATTTCCCTTTAACCCAGATATGTAGTGGCCTGGTACACTTTCTCTCCTAAGACTAAAACATATCAATGGTTCCTGTTACAGACACATCAAGAACTTATTTTACTTAGTATTTTCCTGAGGCTTAGGTGAAAGTTAGTAACTGCCTTTTGTGTTTTTCGGGTTTTTTAAATTTGTATCCATAACCTATCAAATGGAATCATGATCTAATTATGATCCTGAAAGCAGGTTGCTTGTTGTTGTCAAGGTCATCAATCCTGTCACAAGATATGCAGAAATAAAATGTTCCAGAGGCTTTGATAACAAAAGACCCTTATGGAGAGATTAAGGAAATCAGAAGTAACCAGAGAAACTCTCTTAGAGTAGAGCAATGAGGAGAGACCAATGGTATACTTCACAAGTCCTATATTTTAAGTTTGGGTCCCACTAGATTGAAGTCCCTCACAGACAGAAAATATTTTAATCAAATCTTGAAGGACAGTAAAATTCTAAGAACCAGTCTTCTGTACAATGGTGACTGAGGAACTGTTCTAAATAAACCTCAACTAAGACCAGGATCCAAGGCACCAGGCAGCTCACTCCAGCATCTCCATCAATTATGGCACCAATAAACCTGGAACTGCTGGAACTGCATGGGGCTGACTCCGGCTGCTCCCAGCTTGGGAAGGAGCAGCTCTGCCTGATCCACTGAAAGGTACTTTGAGGAGATTGCTAATTCTCCTTGAGAGCCATCACATCAAGTTCTGATGAAATGTGCTTCAAAAGGGGACATCCAGGGAGTAACTTTGCTCCTTGACAAAATAAGAAATCACTTTCCTCTTGTCCCTAAAGGACGAAACGGGCAACCTTGAACATTAATGCAGCCTGACCCAGTCTGATCACAAAGGACGAAAGTTTTCCGTACCTCCTCCACCTGCCTGATGGCCTAACAGAATTCCTTCTGCTTCCATACAAAGGATGAACAAGGATTACTAATCAGAGATCAAGAGTTAATAATCCCCATTTGCAAGAGAGAAGAATCTAAGGAAGACAAAGATCATTTGTTCTGCATTTGTGTTACAATATGATCAAGACTACAACTATCATTATTAAAAATTTGTTTTTATCTTTGCATGCTAGGAAAATGGTATAAGCTGAATCTGAAATAAATAAATCAGAACATTTAAATCTTTAAAAATCCAGTACACTTCCTCTTCTTAATAACTTGATACTGTGTAAGTCTAAGTTTTACATATTGGTTATCTGATTTTAACAGTATCCTGTTGCAGCTCACGGCAATTCTTTGTCACACTAACACTGGTCATATACAAACAATCATGGTAATTTTTCCTTATATGAAAGAAATAAATACTTTTCACAGTTTCAAAAGACTTAATATATTTCATCATCAAATAATTGCCAGCATTTTATCTGTATTTAGGAAATGCACACTCAGCACTGACTTCTCACATTAGTAGCTATATAAGGTCATTCACTTGAAAATCTTTTTATCTCTAGTGAATGTGCTGAATCTCTTCAGCTCTTTTGAGTGAAAAGTAAATATAACAGTATATTTAATAAGACAAACATTCACTAAGATACTCACGGGAGCACGTGGCAGTTTGCCACTCCAGACACTGTCCATATGGGAAGGAGATGATGTAGGCATTGGAGTCCACGCATCGTTTGGTGCTGCTGCACCACATACATTCCATGCCATTGCTCGTGCAGTTGGAACAGGTTGTCCTCAGGGAGCATGGCTTTTTGCAGGGCCTGGCATTCTGGTTGGGACTGACTGGAAAAGGACCACAAATGTTGGTAATTTTGACCACAAGTTCAAATCTCCTTTTTCTTCCACCATTTGTTCCATCAGAAAAATCCCTGTTGAAGTGGTTGCTTCCTTAATTAGCTATAAATTATTTGATCCAAATTTATTTTTCTGTATATAAATACAATCATATTTTACAAAAATTATTATGTAATACTCAGCATGACTCATACTATAGCTCACATTTTAATGTATGTTAACTTGAACAGTCAAGTGACTCTTTGTTAAAGTAAACTTTATACACAAACAAACCTAAAAGACAGAAACTAGAATTTTGGATTTGTCAGTCTTTTACACCCTTAAAATATTCACTAATGGTCAATAAGATTCAGAAAGAAAACATAAGCATTGCTGAATATTTCCTCATGTGGTTACAGCTACTCTTATCATTGACTACTACTGATTTAGAGGCAAACTACAGGATTTCTGGTGTAATGCAAAATAAGCCATGTGAAGTAACTCTCAAATAAATATTTGGTGCTTTAGGAATATCATTCGCTTCTAGATTACAGCTATTTCAAAAAACTTTAAAAATACATGCATTTTTGTAATTATTTAATCCAAATTGCCCCAAAATTCCTCTTACACAAATGAAACCCCAAACAGTATTTTATTCACCACAGCATCAGTTCCTGGGAGTAAGAGGCTCCTTACCAACGGGCTTTTCACACACGAGGCCATCTGCCATGGCAGTGCAGGGATTTGCCTTCAGACCCGCCACCTCTGCTCTCTCCAGGTAGGCACAGAAGCCGGAGTCGTTGGGCTCTCCAGGGAGCCACTGCAGAGTGGTGTTTGTGAAAGGGGACATGTCATCCCAGCCCCAGTAGGAGATGTTGATCTTGCGCAAACCCACCCAGGGTGAAATTTTCTATGGATGAGAAGGAAACAAACGGGAGAGGATTGTTTAAAATGCCGTTTGTTTTGCTAAAACGTTACAAAGAATAGCTCAACAGCAACAACTTCACATTTTCAGAATTCACCATGTTCTTACCTCACTTTATCATCTCATCAATCATTGTCCACACAGCTTTTATCTTAATTGTTCTATCTTGCTGCACATCCCCAAAAACCCCAACAAAAACTGCAGTCCCTATACGCTTCTACTAAAAATCCGTGTTCTGTTCAAAGACAAATCTGATTTCTATTATTTGATACAGGTCAAATAGTCAAAATAAACTTGTTTGGGTTTTTCCCAGTGGCTACTGTACAGTTACTAATTGCTAGGCCAATATGGATAATGAAATACACGTAAGTTAACAGCAAATTCAGAGAAATCAAAATTCAGGAAAAAACAGGATAAATATTCCATCCTCTAAAGTCTATAGTGCTGATACTGATCAACTTTAGGCAATGCAGAGACAGAGATAAAAGTGGCACATTTACATTTCCAATGCCATTAAATACACATTGAATATATTTTCATTATTGATTTATAAGTTATAAAACATAGTCTAGAAAAAACTAAAAGCATTAATTTTTAAAACATATTTAGAATGTATCATTAAAGCGACACCACTAATTCTACTGATTTTTATCATTTCATCTTTATACACTTACCAAGTGAAAAAGCAGGTTTTAAGGAAAAAAGGCCTTTGCTTTTTCCAGGACAAACCTACATGCATTACTCGCCACCATTGGTGTAAAAATCTCAAGACACCCAAACCAAACACATTTCCTCATGTAATCTCTGTGCAGGCAGTTTTCATTAAGCCCAGTTTAAACAGAGATACAGGGAGACAATGGGGCTGTGACAGGTACATGATGGTAGGTGGATGCCAGAATATCAAACCCAGCTGCCTGCCCCGGCAGAGGATACACATTGTCAGCTCCAAAGCTGACAAAGAGATATTGATCTGATTGTGAATTAGGCTCACGGCTGATTTAGTTCACAAGGTAAGTAAAGGTAATTTACAAGGCAAGTAAAGGTAATTTACAAGGTAAGTAAAATACTCTAATACACCTAAAGGGAATCTGCCAGGGTTAAAGATCTATGTATTCCACAAGTGAACCAAGAGTTACTGCCATTCTCTATCAGTGATCTTTCACCTTGGATCTCACATTTTCTTTGACCACTCAGGTTTAACCCATGGCTGAAAGGAAAATCTTTCAGCACTCTTAATTCTACACACAATCACAGCATTCCTTCTTTTTTCCTCTGCCTCGTTAGAGCAAATTGAAATATGAAGGATTATTAATTTTGTTTAAAAAATACCAGTGGTAAACACTTTTTAAAAAAATCAGTAGGTAGATAATCAGTATTCTTGACCTCCCTAAAATGTAATACCTATGCTCTCTTCTTCTCTCAGTTGAGATCATGATCAAACAAAAATTGCTTGAACCACTAACACTTAGGGATGCAAGAAAAAACTTAAATAAACCAGAAAATGTCTAAGAAATGTTCCATTCCATGAGCAGTGATGTGTTCTGAGAGACTCCTGAACAGCAACAAGAACATTCAGCAAATATACCAATGCCCACTTTGAGTCTTACTTTTGTATTTACTTCATAACTGCATTGCTACCCCAGGGGACAACTTTCCAGGTGCCTGTGAGGACTCACATGTTCTGGATACCAGAAAGAACATGATGCAAGCAGTAAAAGTGGAACTTGGGCATCTGGAAAATGGTAGATAATACATCTGTTGTCTTATTTGTTGTTTAGTTGCCTAGATTCCTGTTTTTGTACGTGGTCCACGTGCATCAGAAAACCTTAGATACCTATACATATGTCTAGACAGCTCTCTGTAGATGCTGAGTGTGCACACCAAGCACATATAAAATAATGTCAGGGGCTCAGGCAGGATAAATTGCTGACAAACACACACATAAACCAACCCTACACGCCTACTTTGGGATTGAGGGACTCCAGCCAAGAGAATCTTCAACATATTACTGACTGTTTCAATTGCACTGCCAAATAATTTGGCCTCAACATCAGTATATAAAAGAACAGGGATCCTACTCCAGCTATAGTGAAAAAGTATGTTAGCCAATAATGAAAACTGACAGTGAAGCAGTGATATTTGGAAATAAATCCTTCCATTTGAGTAGGAGACTGTCTTGGAACACCCTTTAATGATGACAAAGTCCCAGGGAGAATCATGAAAGCCAAAGCAGCCATAGGAGATAAAAGCAGCATCCCTGAAATGAAAGACTTCCAGCAAAAGCAACACGTATCATAGTCATAATCATTCTTAATAGCTGTACTTTCTGGACAGCTTACAGTCATCCTGTCAGGCCTCTCAACATCCATGTGTACCATCTTTGGCTGTTTGCTAGGATAAGACATCAAAATACAGATCCAAATGCTGATGAGCACGTTATCAAATACACACCATCGAAGCTGTGACCTTGCAGGCCCACTCAGGCTGCTCTGGCCATGCTGTTAGGATGCCAAACACAGATTATCCAAGTGAGGCTTCCCAAATGCTCCAATGTCGTGCTTAACATGTATATTCAATTATATGGCATCAATCCATCACGTGGTGGGCCACAGGCGAAGGCTGCTGGCAACAGCAGAGAATGTGTGTGGATATCATCAAAGTTTATCACCAAAAATGATTGCTTCTGCACTGCACAGAAGCCAACAGGAAAAATCAAATCACGACGAGCGCATTCACGAAGTTCCACATGAGACACCTGCAGCCACCAGGGCTCCATGGCTATCAAACTAATTTCTTAAAAAAAAAAAAAANTCTAGTATAAATTATCTCTCACACTGATGAAAGGTTCAGTCATAACAGCTGGGAATCTCAAAGTACTTGAAGCAACTGAGGGACTTCAAATGTGTCGACTGAAAATGCCAATCCAGTTTCTTCTTCAGGCTTAATAATGGGAGTTGAAGATCCTTCACTTGAACTCTATGGTTGTTTCATTTAATGCAAAATGAATGTAGAAAACCGATTCCTTTACTTTGAATATCTTGCCAAAGGTGCTTCTGAAGAGGATCAGACAGGAAGGAAATGAGACTGCCAGTTCTCTATATCCAGAATTTGCTGATGCAAGATTCCAGTTCCCAGGCCTCTTGAAAAATATTTGCTACCAAACCAGATGAGTAAAAAATACAGTGCAAATCAACTCCTTTATTGGAAGTTCAGGTGATCTTTACTCAGCATGTAAGTGGGAAGAACATCACTCCTCAGAAAGTCCTGAAGACTTGTTCTTTCTTTCTATCCATCTATGCATATCTATAAAAACTCCCTTGATACATTATATACAATTCATTTTAAAATAACATCAACAACAACACAACCAGCTCACACAAGAGAATTCCAGGCAAATAATCTGTTTAAATAACAAAACAAAAAAAGCAAAGCAATGCAATACACAGCAGGTGATCAACTTCATCTTGGGAAAATTTGTAATGTGCCTTACTAATGTTGCAACGGAGAACGTAATCAAATATATCTTGAGAAATATTGTATAGCTTTATCCCACTACACTATTTAAAATTTGGAATTATCTGCAGAATATGTTTGTCCTCTCATCCATATCTTTCTAGACTATTTTTTAGAAGCCACAGCCCATCTTAGAAGCTTTATATTCGTGCGTGAAATATAAACAGCTAGTCACAGTTTATCTGTTTTTATAGAACCATCTTTTATAACATTGAAAACAAGTTGCCAAAAAACCTTTTCAAATGAGAGATCAACCTTTAAGTTAGAAAATATTTCAGAATTATTAAATTCTGAGAAAAATTGCTGGGAAAGGCTCTATTTTCACCCGACACAGGAACAAAATTGCAATCATAGAATGCATACCAATAGAATATCACTCTGTAATCTCACCTACAGCCCTGTTAAGCTGAACATAAGGCCAACTTTTAGCCATAACAGCAATCTATTAAACACTGATCAGTAACAACTTCAAAAATATTCTCTTCTCTTATTCTAAATCACACAATTTTAATTTGTTATAAAATAGTGATTGTGGAACTATGTTAGAAAGGAAAATTGTGTAACCTTAACTGGAAAGCTGATAGTCCATGTTAAATCCGCTGTTTACTCAGAGAATTTAAATCAGATTAAGTTGCTTTGAGATCTAAAGAGAAAGGGATCATTTCTACTCATGACACATTTTTTCAGGTACTACTGCTGCATCAGCACTAAACTAATGAGGGCTGAATAATTTGCAGATGAGTGAAGTGAGCAAGTCTACCTTTACTGAATAGCCAATTACCACTGAGGCTCAAAAATCCCCCCTGTTTCTTAATTATGGAAATTACTGAGGAAGCATCTCTTTCAAAAATTTATCACCTGCTTTATTTAAATTCCTTTTCTTTTGGATCTGAAATCATCCTGAAAATCTGTAATACACTAATGACTAATTTTCAATTGTGTGCATCACCACAGTTTATAAACAAAATGCAACAAACTTGTCAAGAATTGTTTAAACTCCTTGATTTGTTGCTCTAGGATGAAACATACAATCAAACTTTGAAAATACTATGGCCTCTCAGTGCCCATATTTCCACAACATTCACAGTTTGGACAAAGGCTTGCAGTTAATTTGCCTCTTTTCTGCCCCATTTTGAACAAAAAACCTGCTTCCTGAAAAATAGCAGTTCTATGAAGTGAAACAATGCCTTCTATGCAGACACACTGCCTGGTTTTCCATTCCTTAAATATGCATCAATTCTGACTATGCCAGATACCAGCACATTTCATATTTTGTAAATATTTACCCAGTGAATGACACCTCTGAAGCAGTGGAAGCAAAATTAATGAGTTTTTAGTGTCTTTGTATCTATTAGAAACATATGGTGATATCTAGATGCAATCAGTATTAGGAGTCATGCATTAGGTCATGAGAACACCTAATTCTCATACTCTTTTTAAACATTTTTATAGTCCCATTGGTTTAAAAAAATGTACAATCTGGCAAACTGAAAAAACTAGAACTTCCCCAGTTTCCATCTACAGAGATTATAGCTAGTATTCCAGTGGCACTTTGGTTTCTTCTTGGAATTTCTTCTTTATAGGGGACAATTTTGGGGGGGAAATTTGCGTTCTCAGGCATCCAAAGTGAGTTGAGCTCCCCTCATCCTGAATGTAGGAAGACAGCTAAATTAGAGGTGAGTTAATGGAGAGTCAATGCAACAACTGTATTATGGAGACAAAGTGATAAAATAATTTATTAGATTCCCAAAACCACAATAGGAAAGTGGGACTGGTAGAAACTGTAGTAAAGGGAGTAATTCAGAAACCAAGAGTAGATGTCAACTTCACCACAATCACACACATTATAAAACCACAGAAACACAGAGGCCTCAGAGAATACTTTGAGCTAACAAGGAATAACATTGCTATGCAAAGCTCACTAATTAACTGCAACCTACACTCAAGTGTAATTTATAAAAAGATGCTTAGCCTTGTGAGCAGTGAGTCAAAGGAAAAGTTGCAAACAGTTTATATAATGAAAGGCATTGTGTGAAACTGTTCTCTTCTTTGTTTGTGCTTACTACACCAAAACTAAATCTTCTCAGAATTTATTGCATGCTAACAAGAAAATTATTATTTTTAGTTAAATCCCACAGTTGCAAGCAAACTCCCAAGAGAGCTAATTGCACTTTTAAATGAATATACAACATCTGAATATTAGCAGGAGCAGTTAATTAACCTCATATTGCTGTTTAATCTACTTTGCAGAGAAACTCAAATCTTCCCTTTCATAATATTTTGCTTACTAGGTCAGTAAAAGCATGTAAGAAAAAACTATTAAGTGTCATTTTTCTTCAGTGTGGGAATCTGCAGCCTATCCATTGTGTTTACTTTGGCATTCTCTGACAGAATCTAATTTATTTTTAATGAACAATACAAACTAGACTTTAAACTACTGGGAATAATTTTAAAATACGTCTGCAAATTCAACAGTGTTTTGAGTTCATACCACACAGATCTTTGTTTTGTCCCTTTCTTTAGTACCAAATGAACCTTCTCCTTATCTTTTAAAAGGAGACAACCTATTGATTTCCAGTTTAGTATTAGGAGAAAATATTTATACACAATGAGGTCTGGATAGAGTATGGAGACAATGGCAGCCTCTTCCCTCTGAATCTTTCCAAAGCATCAATGTGTTATTCTAAACATGATAAAGAATTTGTCCTAAATTTGTCCCAGAAGAAAGACTTTGTGTATTAGGAAACAATCTACAAAGTCACATGATGTCTCTATGAACAATAAAGAATGCTTTTCCAGGCTGTAGTATTTATCGACACTACTTCAACAGTGTGTAAAGTACACAACAGCTAACCAAAGTTGCTTTTCTTTTCCCAGCATAAGAATACCAAATAACAAGGAGATAAAGTCAGAATCACATTCTTATTTCCAAATGTTGCTCTGACACATTCATTAATTCTGAAAAGTTTTTTGTTTTCAGGTGAAACTGAAACCATTTTTTTTTTCCAGGGTAAAGATTTTGAAGAGTTCAACATTAACCACACAAGTCAAACCCTACTGCAGATAACAGAGATTAAAGCCACGGTGTTCACCTTACAGCTGCTCTGACTCCATTTGTGAACTCCCCACCCTCACCTGTGACACAAACAAGCCATCTAAAATGAAATCTCACTCTTTAAATCATTATGATTGCAGTTTGAGGGGGAAAGGCAGGCAAAAGAAGATCAAGAAGTTTCAGAGAGCTTCTGTCACACCTGATAACAAACTTAGGATGTCTCACACTGAATAAATGTAGCTGGACAGAGAGATATGAATGAAAAAAATCTTTTTTTTCCTAAATGCCACTGAAAACACCAGGATAATTCATGGCACAATTTCATTAGAGGTTCTGATAGCTAAATGCTTGTTTAACCCAAGATAGACCTTCAAAGTGTATACATTTGTCTGCAATTGCTTTAACTGTATTTGAGGTATCTCAAATTTACATCACCACATTGGCTCAGGATATGCTTCATTTAAATGAAGATATGCTCAGCAGGATGTCACCTTGCAGAAGTTCTAAGCTCTGAAATGTAAGAAAAATCTTGCTTTCAAACACTAAAAAAAGCTATTTCTCATCCCCACCTCAAGCTAGTCAGGCAAAATCAGTCACGCCGATAGTCTATCACACATTATTAGATTTGAAGGCATCCTGTGCAGTATTTTAATAGGAATCAGGGGAAAGGAAAGCAAAAAGGGAAAAAGTGGCAAAATAAATAACCATAGCAATCATGTTGCCAACATGATTTTGTTGTTGGTTTTGTTTCAATCGCATTTTCAACATTAACTCATACCAAAGAGTGGACAGACAGAATGTGCTTCAAGGCTGCAGTAACTACAATATCAGGGAAGAAATTCTGACATGGAATGATTTCTCTCTCTCCTTTATTAGCAAAAAATAGAGAAAAAGTGTCTTTCTAGTAAAAAATACTTTCTCTGTCCAGATGCTATATTTACTTGGGAAAAAACCCACAAAAACCTCAAGTACATAACCTATGTTTGCATCTGCATTTTGGAATGCTGAAAAGGATAATAGAATATTTTTGTCTACAATATTTGTTGCTAAACTCTTGCTCTCAAATTCAGTATAACATAAAGGGAATCCTTAACTGCAACCTCCTTCGTATTATCTCAATTCATCTACAGCATAACAACTTCTTAAATCACATGCTAGTTGGATATAAGCTTTAATTATTATCCACAATTATCTTTCCTTTTCCTGTAACTGTAAAATCCTTAACTATTTAAAAATGTGAGGATTTTATACCGACAAAGAAGTGCTGCATGTTCTACAAAACTAAATACACACTCTCAAAAATGTCCCTTGCTAAGAACAACTGATTTGCCTGGAGTGGAATCATAATCTGCTAAGATATCCCATCTGAGTGTACACTGCTGGGTTTCACATTTCTGAGCATTCTTACATTTCATATACTTTAACCAATGATATTTAAACACAGCAATAAGCATTTGAATATTTAACTGCTAAAAAATTGAACCTGACCACCCAGGGACAGGTAATTTATCTTCCCTTCTCTTGTCCCACAGCTAACAAAAGTAATATAGACCACTTTTCCAAGGAATATTCGGGTGGTAGCTTGCTGCATTTGCCAGAGGCATGGAAGAGTTTTCAGTTCTCTCTCTCCCCCCACCATTATTAGAGAAAGTTAAATAGCTCCAGCTAATTCCAGTGCTGCTGCGCAGGGAACTGCTACATGTTTTACATACTAGTGCAGCTTCTCTGTGACCCTTTGATCCTACAAACCAGTTACAGATGAAACTGGCTTTTCTGGAGAAGTTACATCAGTCCTGGTGCATGGGGTTACTCATCCACATTGTTGCACCCTGCCTTTGCCTGTGTTGAATTTCAGGATTAACTCTATCACAGACAAAACCAGGACACAAATTCAGTATTCCAGCCATTCTCTTGAGCAAATACTCTCTTTCAAGTAAATAGTAACTTTTAGCATTTAAATATGGTAAGGAGAAACCTTGGGAACTGCTGTGTCATTAGTTTTAAATATTTTTAATATTACTTTATATCTTACACATCACATACCAGTCTTTGGCACCATGTTACATTTCTTTGAAGGCATAAACTTTCCTCTCTTTGGACAAAACCCTAAAACCGATTTCTCAAAGCAAGTTTATTTCCCATAAGCATCAATTACAGTTACTCAAGTTACCTGCAGGGTATACTTCTGTATTTCATCCAGAACAAATTCCACTTCTTTTGAGGTTGTTAATGAGGCAAGATTTCCACTCAAGTTGTAGCAATACAGTTTGGCATTGTCATAGCTTTCCCGACTGGAATTTATGTGGAGGCAGGCATCTCCAATGTGATTCCATCTTTCTCCACACAGATGAGCTGGTGCAAAAAGCATACAATTAATGCTGGTTTGAAAAAATCTTTTAAAAAACCTAAGGGAGTCTGAATTTTATCTTCCTGAGATCGTAAATCAAAATACATTCCACACTCAATTTCCCTTTTCACATCACATAAATTCTGAAATACCAAGTATCATCTCAGAGAATAGTGTATTTTTATGGAAAGAAACTTCTAAGAACTTTAAAAATAGTTATAAGATACATGCTAAGTTTCAGCCCAATATTTTTATGTCACTATTTCTTCCCTGTATTCAAAATTGAGCACAACTAAATATTAAGATTAGATTAGGTACATAAATAATAGTTTCAACAACTACTTTCATTTTAATGTTATGTAAATTCGAAAATCTGAAAACAACTGCCCTAGAATTAAGAAATCACAACTTTACACTATACTTGTTTGATCATATCTTTGAATTTATATTTGTCTAAATTAATGCAATCCAAATGATAGAAAATTCAGATAACATTTCCTCTTCAACATTTTACAGCACTACTCAGAATCAGGTAACTATTAAAAGATAAGTAAGATCAACTTTATAGTCAATCTTTACAAAGAGTATACAAATACAGTTTTGAACTACATAGAATAACTTGATTCAAGTTATTTAATGAATCATCTCTGTGAAAAAAATGTGTTCATTAACTTCATCTGGACATAAAGATCAAGTGGAAAAGGTTCTGACATCTAACTGCATACATGTAGCTGTGAATATAAATTACAGAATAAATACTATTTCAGAATGTTAACGGTCACCTTCTGAGAATATTTCATATTTGCATTTTAATATTCACTGCTTTCATAGTAGTATCAACATTAGATAATCAAGAAACTAGATCTTGGGCCCTATCTGCACAGGAAAATTGAAGTATAATCGAATTATAACTTACAAGGTAAAACCCTACCTAGCAAAAGTAACAGTGTCAGTACATATGTAACAGTAAAGCCCCCAGTATGGCCATTCAGCTCTGCACTCAGGGGTCCCCACAGGCCAGAGCTCATCACTGGCTTGTGCAGAGGTACACATCATTTACGCCTTCACTAATGTTACCATCTCCCCTAACACGATTAAAGGCAGCACTGATACCCCAATCAGTGCTGTAATCACATCTGGGTTCACCTGGACAGGCACAGGCAGGCAAGATGAGGGAGCACAAATAAAACAAATCCACGTCTGCTCACTGAACAAACATTCTGTGGCAAGAACAGAGGAGATTGACTCAGTTTTGAAACCAGCTGTGAGCAGCAGTGTCCCCTTACCAGGTAGTGCCTGGCACTCCTGCTGCCGCTGGTCCCACTGGCAGTTCAGGTGCAGGGAGCAGCTCTTGCAGCTCGTCAGTTTATTGCAGATCTGCTCATTCCTCACGTGACACTTCGTGTAGTTTTTAACTGACTGCAAAAATTAAACAGACAAAGCAGCATCTCAAGCATATGTGTTGCATATAGGTAAAGCCTTATAAAACTAAGGCCTTGTTGCCTCTGTAAAATCATGGCTCAGGCCTGTTACTTCTGCTAGAGAAGGACCGTGGGAAAGAGGCATATCTGAATTAGAGGTAGAAGAACATGCTCTGTGATTATCGTGTGTTCACCTAGTGGTGTGTGGTGATTGGTTGAATCAAGTTGTTGTGCTTTAAAACTATGTAAACAGCTAGAAACTGTGTAAAAGAGGCTACGTGGTATCAAAGATAAGCTTTTGCCTGAAGTTGTTGGTATGATTCGTACGTGACGCCTCCGCCTCAACATGACATATATGTCTAATATCAAAAAAAAACAGAAGTCAAAACTGAAACACAGAGAAGCTGGATCCCTCCCAGAAAGTCGTGGCCACTTAAAAGCTAGGCTGAATTTAAGCTCCTCATGTAGAATCCTTTACCAGATGCAGAACACATTTCTAGAGCACAAATCACTCCACTTGTTCTACACAACTATGAGTCTCAAACTGAAGAGGCCAATTCCCTTTACAGAGAGCAGGAAGAGCTTAAACAACTAAACTAAATATCTATTTCTTAGATAGTTAAGGGTTATACTCTCACTAAATTATTTCACCCTATGCAGGTTAAAGCAATCAAAATAGTCAAACAGAACATAAAAAATGGCACAAGGTGCAACATAATTACATATAACTGACTGAAGGTGCAAGAATATGCTCTACACATGACATAAAACCAGGGATAACTTCACTCCTTTGGTACCCTAGTACACAAGAAAAGCCATAAACACTGAAGGAATTATTACCCGGGGACTTTTACTGGGTTTGGTCGGTGTTTGGTTTTTTTCCTGAAAACTGAGGTCTTCCAAGTTAGACATTTTGAATACAAATCTTTTTTCCCTCTGCATAGTACTTTTAATTAAGACATTGATACTTTATTTAATGAACTGCCCTAAATCCTCAGCCAATTCATCAGCCCATCTATAAGGCTCTCTCTACCAACTTAATTTCAAGGTAATAATTGAAAGTAAGTCCTAATGCAAGACAGCTTTATACTCACAGAACAGTTGAGATTGGAAGAGACCTCTGGGAGTCCCTCTTGTCAAACCCTAACAAGTCCTGTCTCTCTTAAACAACAAAAGATTAAATTAATACATGGCAGAAAAAATGGATTGCACTTGGATAGCAAATGCATGATTTATTGACAATTTTGCTTGCTTTCCTTTCTAATAGTCTCCTGGAGTATGATTAAACAACTTATTAGGGGACTGCATGACAATAAGTTACACAGTGGTTGGTACTGGAATAAGGAGAGGGGGGAGAAAAGCCATCCCCTTTTATTTCCATTTTTTTTAAAGTCTTGAAATAACGCATTCGTTAAAGTGAATTCTCAATCTCACACAGAACCAGCTTCATTCCTGCTGAACAACACTGCTGTTGAGGGATTTGATTTTATTTTAATTGTTTGCCTTTATTGGATCAGATGCCTGCCAGTAAGTTTATTATAAGAGGTCCTGACTTTTTTCTGTTCTATAGGAAAGGCTACTGTGAAGCAAAAAGGACCAGAGAAGCAGGTCTAGGTGAAGGCATCTACACCACAGCACGAAACAGAGCCAAAGGCAATGCCAGCAAGTAACAGACTGTTTATCCAGGCCAAAAATGCATGCAAACAGTAAAGTACAAAAAAAAAATCTTTGGTACAAACCCACATCCAGTTTCATTCAGTCATGAAGCATATTCACAAAACTGCCTGAGAGATACTTTAAAGTGAATTTTAGAGCACAAGTAACCACCATCTGCTCATTTACAATAACTCAACTAATACTCACTTTTAACACTTCATTTTGACATACCCTTAAGCAGTCAGATTTCTTTTTTAAATTATATACTCTTCAGTGGCATTACATACAGATTACAATTTTCCACCTAAGCCAAGATATTTGTTCTATTACTTTCTAATCATGAAGCTTGTTGTGTGCTGGTTATTTAATGTTTAAAATAAAATTCAAAGTACTAGTGACTGTTCTATAATAATGTTCTTTGTTGTATTCCCTTATTCCCAGCATTTATTTCCCTTAAATCCAATTTAAACACTGCTTGCCTGAAAATCTCATTAGTTCAATGTAGATGTGAATCCAATAGGTAATTCATATTAACACAATATTAAGGTTATAACTTAAGCTACCAAACCCAATGAAATTCAGAAAGATGACAGTCCATCTGTTACAGAAGTTCTACATTGCTGTAGGATATTTATAATGTTTACACACCAAAGCATGAGTAAATCATGTTATGTATAAAGCCTCCCTCATGTCTGATTTACTTAGATTTTTTTAAGTACTGATCCTGATATGGTGGTATATAGACAGACTTATGAACTGCAGTGATTTTCTGAATATTTACTGGAGAATGAAAATACTACAGTAGTTTATCTTAGAATTTCAGAAATTGCTATTAAATTAGGTACCTCTCTCCTCCTCCTGGATTTTTCAGGTTAACAGTATAACTTTGTCTAGTTTGCTGAGTGTAAATATAAATTATTAATTTATAGATTTGCTACTATTTCCCTTAAGCTAATCCCAAAATTTGCTACTGGGTACTTTCTAGTCATAAATTTTCTTTTTTTCCTCCAAGATAAATTTGATTCTATTCATATTCCCTTCTACTACTTTATACATTTCCTCTTGACTATTCTCTGAATGCCTCAAACATAGGCAGATTGCCATGATTACTGTTGTTGGTATTAGTGTATCATCCAAGGACTCCCATCATTAAAGAGGGAGCTTTCTGGAAGCAATGCAAACATCACAAAAAGACAAGGATTCTTGTCTTTAAGGTACTGTGTAAAAATATTTAACAATGTAGGATTATAGGTCTATTTGAAGCATCCTCTAGTATCCCATATCCTCAGCAAAATGCTCTTTATCACCCCCTTCATGGGTTTGACAAAGTTTGCTTTATGTTGCCACACTCAGGTAAAGAACACTTTTAAATCACACACCAGTCTGGGCTGTATTTAGGTACCTGTCATCAGCTGGGGCTTTATCATACTGCACGTGTGGGGACCAGCACACGGAATTCAGAGACTGCTCCTGGCACTAAGAGCATGGCTGGGCCCAGCCAGAGAGGAAACACATCCCTGTCGTAGGAACACGCTCCCCTTGGAGCTTCTGAAAGCAATGACATTTTCAAAAATGCAATACTGGGTGGAGGCAGAAATAGAACAATTCAGCAGTGCCTCAACACACTAAGGCTCTCTTTAAGGCCACTTTATCAATTCTTTTTTTTCTCTTCAGAAACTGAACACAAGTGACAAAGTAAATTTTTTTACTCTAAAATTTGATCTGTCTCTGGTCTTCCTCAGTAAAGAAAACTGCATTTTGTCGCAATCAGTCAGCCCTCTCCAGGAATTTACCATTTTATTTGGTAAAGTACAAAAAGATTTTGCTTTCATGGAGGAGCTTACTCTTCCATGGTACTACTTCATGAAAAATGACATCTCATAGAGATGCAGCAATCTAAAATGAACTTCATCTCTCCCACAAAGCCTTTTCTTTATATTTTTTTTTCTTCTTTTTTCTTTTTTTTCTTTTTTGGTAAAGACTTGTTTCCATTACAAAATATAAATACAGTCAATTTTCTGCACAATGTGATCAACAACAATGGAGTATTATTTTGACAGGATGCAAAATAAGGCATTTTGTGTGCAGACATACAGAGTGATTACAGCCTCATAAACATACTAAGCAGATCCAGATCAACCAGGCATTGCAAGCCTCTACTATGCTGACAGCGTATCTTTAGTAAACTGGCCAGTTCCCATGAGGCAACAGCAGCAGATTCTGAAACATTATTGTCTGTCTCATCTGGAGTTCCATGATCTGAGTCATAAATCAAGGCCTTTGTACAGCTGCAAAGGCTCCTTGTGATGCTCCTAAGTCCACAGCTTGTTATCCCATATTACCATCACAGTGCTGTCACAACATTTTCATTTGTGGGCCTAGTCCAGAAGTAGCAGTCTATGAAAATGGATAATCAGCCTGATCCATTCTGGTTTTCCACATGGTGCCACTCTGTGGATGCTGTTTTGGTGGGTTTCTATTGAAGCTGCAAAATTCTGCCTGCATCATCTCACGGCCAATACACTAATTTTGCAACAGCCACCTTCCATTTATGATAGCACCTCTTTCCAGATACCATTTTGATGAATTTTTGCTATCCCATTCTTCAGTAACTACACTAACAGCCTTTGCTATCCACTTCAAACCCTGAATAAAAGGCAGGAAATGATACAGAGAAGACTGGTGCATCGTTTGCTAATTAGGCTGACAGTCATGAAAGGTTGTCAAAGAAGGACACTGAACCGAGAAGCCTGTGCTAAAATACCCAGTGCTCCACATTTATGAGGGATCATTTATTAGGAATGAAGATGGTCTGCTCCTTAGCAACTATTCCTTGTTCAAGAGTTGAAAACCACTGTTAGAAAATTAGCACCTAATAAAGAACAATGTGTCAGGAAAAGAAGGGCCCTTGAAGATCACAAAGGAAACTAACCATTAGTGCCTGGAATGTGAAATACCTCTGACAGACTTATAACATGGCTACTGATGAATTTGTGTCTGCACTGCTTTTATTAGTAGTGACTAGCTATAAATGTCAGTGATTAGAGCTGGCTGTGCTCACTCTGAACGGGCAAGATTTGAGTCACAGTCAATCCAACTTACACCTTAATTTGTCTGTCTGGAGAACAAGATTGATTTGCATCAGGTTCAAGCCAGAGAGCAAGATACTTTTACTAATGGAAGTGTGTAAAGAAAGGATTTTGAACTCAAGTACAGCCAGGTGTCTGTGGATAGCTGAAAAGTATACGGAGCCGAAATTTATAAAGCTAAAATACTATTATAAGCTTGTCAAAAATCAAATAAACAAGTAAGAAATGCAGCAGCTGGTGAACAACAACATAAAGTACAAAGCATGGCACTAAGCAATATTAAAAAGAGAAAACCATAAACTTGCATGAATCTACGTGATCTGATTGCTTGTACTTAAAAAGATCAGAACCAAATCATCACAAGCCAGCGGACCTCTCGGTTACAGAAGCTCATGTTCCTTTAATGAGATGACAAGTGACTCCATGACAAAGAAAACCATTTCGACAATGATCAATGATCAGAAGACCATGACTAATGAGACTGCCCTGGTCCTGGTTAAAATGGAAAGAACTGAACAGCACCCTTGATGGGATTCCATGGTTTCTGCCTGTTTACTGTACACCACATGTGCACAAAATTCAAGTTAATAATGACTCTGGGACTTTTCAAATGTCATTAATTAGGGGATAATAGCATTTGTCTTAAGAAATATACAATAGGCAACACAACTCTAAAGAATACTTTTTTCACCCTGAAATAGATTTTTTTGCTGCAGTCCAACTCTGCCTTCTGCTACATTTTTCCTTCAAAAGCCTGGCAAACAAGTTTGTTCGTGTTGAAAACAAGCAACTACTAGTCTACTAAACCTAGAAAGCAGGAGTAGTAGAAAGCAGCAAACCTAGGAGCAGTACTGATAACACAGATTGGCGAGGACTCACCATGCTACAGTTACTGTTTGCCGAAATGCACTTCTTGTCATCGCACCACTGGCAGCCGTTGGTGTTGGCGGTGCAGCTCGCGCAATCCGCGTACCGGTAACATCTGTCGTCTGCAGCAGCTGCCACACAAATCAAACAGAAACGTCCCACAGAAGGAGAAAAACACCACATTTTACACACTTCCTTAGAGCTTTTTCTGCTACATCCTTCATTTGAACTCTAGCCATTCATAAGGGTTTAACTTACTGTAGGAAATTAATTCTATTCAGTTAATAGGATTTACTCCTTTAAAAATTCCTTTAGCAACAACTATATTTGAAAGTTCATAAGTCTCGTACCAACTAAAGGAATATGCACTGATTTACAGCATACAAGCTCTCTTAGCATAATGCAAACATTAAGAGTATGAAAAAGTTTTTTCAACTATATTTTTCTTCACTCCTTTAACACAGAAGAAAGATTCTCTTCAGATGTAGGATTCTGATAAACATATTAGATGGCTATGCAAGACGACAAGAAGATAAAATAGTAAAAAAAAAAAAGTCTAAGACAGATATGAGCAATATATGGATATTTTAAATCTTTGTAAATGAATTTATAAACCTAATAATGATTGGTAAGTAACAGTTCTGTCCCTTATCTATAAAAAGTATTTGAGAAAGAATTAATGTTAAATTCTTAATAATGGGACTTGGACTAAAATTTAGGTTATGCAAAATCATTTAGGAGACAAATTATTACTTCTATTTAAAGGAGGCAAAAGTTTTAAAAATCACCATGATGCAAAATAGGAGAATTTGTGCCATCTCCTACACTGATTACTGTGTTTGATTCCTGTCTGGTTTGGCTGCTTTAGTTTCAGGTTCATGCAAGCTTAGAAGATTCTCTTGCCAGGGAAGTCTTGTCATCCAAGAATCGATCTTTTGAAAACCACTAAAATTTCTGCTTATCTTTTAATACTGACCATCAGCAGTTTCTCAGATGATACTCTCAACCAAGGTAGCAATTGAGCCAAGTAATGTAAAAGAATATAAGAAAAATTGGCTTTGGGCAAAGAATTACCACCTGAAACTGGAAGAATTTGACAGCAGTGAAACAGTGCTATTCACACTTCTTCAGAACTTGAATCCTACAGACCTCATCTCTTCCAAGTTGAGTTGCACTTTATTTCCACTGCAGCACCTGTACTTCAGACACTGCTCTTTTTTATTTTCCTTCGGCCTGTCTGTGCTTTGTTTGTTTGGCTTTTATAAACACCTGATGCTATGATCTGCTTTTTATAAGCTCCACTTTCATCTGTATTACTTTTGAATTTAATGCCACAAGATTTTTTCTTTTTATATATAGATGAAACTTCCTAGACCGTAGATCTCTAAAAGTTCTGAAACTGCACAAAAGCCATTTTCCAGAACACTGTACCTGGATAATGTTTTTGTTATATCATGTACCTTTTTTTTCTGAGTTTGCAACTTAATAGCCAGTCCAGAAACAAGTAAAAGCTATCAGAAAAATAAAATGTCTTGAAGTGTTGATTAATAGCAGTGCTAGTAACTTTTCAATGAACATTAAACATAGACTGGCAGTTTAATTGTATGGCAGTTTGTACACACAGCACACAGCCAAAGTTTGGAAAGCAATTTTACACTGTGCTGAAAGGAAAGATGCACAGAAAAAACAGTAGGTGCGTGCAGCAGGGATAAATATTCTGTTCATGTGACATATAAGAACAACACTTTCACAAGCAATTTATTTGTGACAAGCCAAAATGCTTAGGAATAGGCTGGAACAGTTATTCATAACAGTAAATTGCTGTTTCAAACAATACAGCCATCACAATGCCACAGAGAAATTCATATGACAAACTTGAACCCATCTGACACACTGCAAAGGGCTTGTTTGCCCGAGGATTTTTCCCAGCTGTGCCTGTACTATATTCTTCTGTACAAATGCTCCTGTTTCATAGACAATCTACTTGAAGCAGTGATGCTTTCCTCTCTTATTGGTACATACAGGGCTGAGAGTGCCATATGCCCACAACACCAGGTATCACTTGCAGTACCCATTTGTGCTCTGACTGCTGTTCTGCTCTCCCTTAGCCCCTAAACCTGTGCTCTTCTGCACCTACTTCCCTGCATGTAAAATACAAAAGGATTCCACAACTGAATGATTTTTTCAAAAATAGTCTATAAATCTCTTGCACTGGGTATTCTCAGAGAGGAACAGTCTTAACATTCCAGTTACTAGTTCCTGGTTACTTCTTTGGGGGTCATTTGGAGGGTTGCCCACCCTCATCTCCTACAATGCACTGCAAACATGACATGAACAGACTAGAATTCACTTACCTGTTTTCTTGGGACATTTTGCTCTAAGGATGTTATTAGCATGTCCAGATTCCCAAGATTCACAATGTTTCTTGTTCCACAGACACCTTATTCCTGGACGGGCATTTTTGCACAGCTCTTCATCTCTGAATGCTTCACAGTTGGGAGGCTTGTACACGAGGATGTCATTCAATAGAACACTTGAAAAACCCCCAAATATATACATTGACCTATTAGGAAAAATCAAGGAAATTTAACTTTTATTGTAGATTTATTTTCTTGATTTCTTATCTGTCTTGACATACAATTAAAAACCCACATAGTATTATTAAAAAAAATCTTATTTTTTCACTAATAAAGAGTCTATCAGTGGTCCCTTTATTGATTACTTTTTCAATTCATTTCCCCATGGAAGTTTAGAGTAACAAAAAAATTGCTGAAAGCTCCCTGTGCTGTATGTATTATGGAGTAGCATATCCCAGATGTCTGGAAAGAAGAATGAAAAGCTCTGGAAGAATGCACTCATTTTTGCAGTTAGATATGGAGAACAGAGCATGAAATGCTGGCCTGCAGAAAACAAGAACATTCTTTTCAAGAAGATTTCAAAGACAGGCAGCAACAATTGGCAAGATGGATATTTCTTTTCGGTAACATTTCCGGCGCAGTAGCTGCTGACACAGGAACCAAACGACTAGACCTGGGTCCTCACCCTCCTCATTTGAAACTAAGAACAGTCTTGGGTAAAAGACAGTTATAGAAAACCTCTACATCTGTTGTATGATATACTCTCTTAAAACAGAGTTAATCACGAGTTACCAATAGCAGAAATCTGGAAAGTATTTTGTATTGCCCTTTTTTGGTACCAAAAACCCTACCAAAAATACCACTAAGTTCTTAAAAAAAAAACAAGGCATTTTGAATGTAATTCATAGAAAGTGACATTTCTCAAAGTATCAGACATGGCTTAGATGTCATAAAGCACACAAATCATTATGAAAAACTATCAGTTGCTGAATTCATTAATTCCAAGCAATTTTGTCTTAATAAATAAATATGTTCATTGATTAATGTCAAGTGCTCTGTGTACATACTTACAATTTAGTTCTATTTTTGTTAAAAGCAGTCAACTCTTATTTGTAGCACTACTCATTACCTCATTTCCGACCTTATACAGAGGATCCATAAGTTGCCCACAAATATTTAAGTACTGAGTTTATAAGTGCGATGAGTAATGTAGAAGAAGTACAGTGATTTATGGTACTGCAACTTCAGACACTAGGCCAGTTGGTAACCAGGAAAACAAAAGCTGAGACAAGCAAAAAACACTCATTTCTTTAAATCTGACTATTGTTTTCTACAACTTTTCCAACTTAATATCGTCTAGTTGCTGGCGGGCTTTTCCTCCTTCAAGTGGTTAAAGATGATAACTGTATCAGTATCATCAAAATCTTCCCCTTTTCACAGCAAGTTATAGTTACATGGTTATTTTATGATTGTAGGAGAATGAAGAATTATAGCATACTGCAAGGAGAAAAAGATTTCTCCCATCACACCTAAGTGAGGGTTACAGTTGGTAGCAAATATCAAGTTCAGTGTAGCTCTCAGTACTGAGAAAACACCTCAGTACACTGGAACGTTCACCCAAAATGTCACTGAGCAGATCCCACAGCCGGGCAGATTGGGGATCAGCTGTACTGAGTACCTGATGAGCACTGCTTTTCCTTTTCATAAATTACATCAGTTCTACGTTATTGAACCACACTTCACTTAAATGTGATTTCTGTGACAGTTTTCTCCTTCAGAAAAACAGCAAGGAAAATTCAAGAGACACTTCATTTACCCATTACTGACAACAGCAGTGTGACCAAATCTGTTGACATCTCGATGCAGATTAGGTTTTGGTAAAATCTTCCATTCATCACAAGCTGAAAGACAAAAAAATCAAGCATATATCAAATAATTTGAAAAGTTTTCGGCAAAATACATGTGAACTATATGTTAACCGCTCAAGGATAAACCAACAGGTTACTTCTTTTAGATGCATTTGTGAGTAGATGCTCTAAGAACCTGTCAGCAACACTGATCTATCCTGACATTTATCAAGACTATGGGACATTCATAGAAGAGTCACTTTATTACACATACAGTTGTCTGCCTTCACAGCCAGTTTCAACAGCCACAGCAACAAGCACTGCCATCGTTGTTATCAAGGGATCAGTAATATTGCCTTAATGTTTACACGCTCTCAAATTAGCCGCAGGGTTTCAATTTATAAGTATTTCATGGAATATCCGTGGCAGTGAACTTAGTTCTTTTCATAAGTGTTTTAAGATAAACTATCACTCCTCCAGCTGTGCAACCCATCTCATTATTGTTTTATTTTTGGTATCTTGATTTAAGTATGCTACTAATTACTTTCCACATATTTGAGAGGAATGTTATACCAGTATCTCCACATCAAATTAAATATTCAAGCCCATTTCTTTTAGAACTGCTGTACACAAATGTGGTTTTGGTGTGGTTTAATTTTTCTTTCTTGACTAGAGTTTTAGTTCTTCAGAACAATTAGTCCTTTCTTCATTATTTCCTACTTACACTTCACTGACTTCAAATATTCAAATCCCACAGTAATAGAAACAGGGAGCACCTACAGATTGAAACTTCAAGGAAATCGCTAGAAAATTGAGTAAGGAAAGTACTTTTCTACACAGCAAGCAAAACATTCCTAGTATTCGTCATCGTTGCAGGTTATGGAGACAGGTGGGGCAAACTTTCAGGAAAACTGTAACCCTAATATGAAATGAAAAAAATGAAAGTTTTCGCATATTAAAAAAAAAAAATCTGCTATACACACAAAGATAAGGATTACATCCAAAGCTGAAAAGGACTTGAAGAGAAAGAGGCCTCTCTAATTTATTCCAAATAAAAGCATGGCTTTATTTATATATAAAGACAATTCATTTTAAGCCAGAGGCAAAGCTATCAACTTGGACACTAAGACAATAAAAAAAGGCCTATTTGCTCAGCACACTCTCCAGAATACAGAGAAGTGGATGGAGTATTGCCTGCAGAAGCTGCAGAGTCAAGAGTTGGTAACACAAGGAAGCAGAAGTGTCCTAAAGAGATCAACAATTAGGAAAGGTTGCTGGCAGACATAACAGTGCTGAATTCATTTACCTGTAAGATTACAATGACAGTCACATCTAAAGAAGGTAAATGTACTTAATACTAAAATTTGGGATAATTTATTCAAGTTATGGATATGGTTAAAAAATAAATATCACCATCAGACCACATATTTCAAAAAATAAATCAAAAATAAATCAAAAATAAGAAATTATTTTTAAAAACTCCAAACCCCCAAAAATCATCTTCCCTCCTGTAAGAGACTTAAAGATCACAATTGCCTCAAACACTGTTAAAATCATAGAAGGACTTTGCCCTGAAGATGAGCACAGAATGGTGCTGGCTCTGGGCCTGGCAAAGTCTGGGTAGCACATCCTGGGAAACGCATCCAGACAAAAATTCCCACTGTGGCAAGAGAAGATCTATCTCTCTCTCACTCTTGTTTCTCTCTGTGTCCCTTCCCTGCTTCTTTCCATCTCTCCCTCCCTCACATTTACTGTCAAATAAAATCCTTTCCAATGGCTTGGGCATATGGTCTCATTTGCACCTTAATTTGGGTAGAGGCATCTCTCAACAGTCAGGTCATAACACCTCGCTCCTCAGCTTAAAAAACCAGAAATGGGCATCAGGAAATCCAGGAGGAAGAAACTGTCTTCCAAGGTCTCGTTCCCACCGTCAGAACAGTTCAACTCCACTAGTGCTGCTGTTCTGGCACTTCTAATGCAGAAAATTATTCACAGCAGAAAATTATTGACAGCAGCACCTTGTGCAGTCAGCATCCTGTTAGCAAACCACGCTGGAACACCTCGGTGCAAGGTCACACGAGGATGGACTCAGCACACAGGAGGGGACAGGATGGCTCAGCTATGGCAAAAACGTCACTAAATCAACTCAGGCTTCCACCAAATCACAGCCTGAGCCCATGAGCAGAGCCAGTGTGGGACTGTGGCTGTGATAAATAAACCAATTGCACATCTTTATAAACTGGAAACAAACTAAAAGCACATTGTTACCGGAGTAACGCAGACGGTTCAAACAGCAATAATTTTAACATCAGGTGGTGGACTCAGAATGGATTTAGGAGTGTGAAGAAAGTATAGCAAGTTTAATTCACTGTCTTATGGGAGCAACACATCCCAAAATTCTTACTTCTTTCTCAACTTCTACCTTCTGTTACTATAATTGTTAACATTATATTATAATAACGCTATGGAATTACTAATACCCTTCGTCTTTCACAATTGTTCTTTTCTTATTTTCTCTACTTAAATGGAGTGGTGAAAGTATGTACATGCCAGAGAGATATTCCTGAAACAATTTCAACAAAAGAGATTGCAGCACTAGGACAACAACTACCTACTTATGATCGTAAGTTTCTGATGAAGTTGGGAGTAGTATTAAATACAGAAGTTGTGCATTACCCATATCCATCCATAACACTGGCATTTGATGCCTCCAGGGTGCTTGACTTATGAAAGAAACTCAGACCAAGAGCAATATTATTTGTTAGAAATAAGGGATCAACAGTCCAATCATTAATTCAAATTCTAATTCAAGAAAATGCTTCCATTTTAAAAGCCGTAAAAAGCAAGCATTTTAACACTACAATTGACCAGCAAGATCTTACTGTTATACTTTAAAATCAAGTTCCTGCTGCTGTTAAGTCACTGCACATTAACAGACACAGCACATGTGAGCTCGTGTGCCTTTGACGATAAAGAAAACAATTTAAGAAACCCACACTAAATTTCCATCTGATTTTAAAACTCACACTAAATTTTTATCTGATCTTGGGAAGTGTTGACATTAATTTTCTTATTTTTACAAACATATACATTATGAACATAAATATATAGTCTTTCCGGTACTTGGAAATTTATTTAAGAAAAAGTGGGATTTAACACGAAGGGAAGACCATAAAACCATAATAAAGTCTGGTTTTCAGATGAGGAACCCCTGAGGGATGGAGATATAATAATTCCTTTCTTACTGATGGTATTTTTCAAACTGGCAGGTCTTTTCAATAGAGTACAAGAAAAAAGAGGGAGGGAAGCTTATTACAAATAGCCTCCCCTCTTATCTCCTCCTAGTCTTCTCAATGACTACTGAACACTGAACAGAGCACTGTGCAAGAATAATACTTTTGCTCAGCTTTCAATTCCTGATGTGGGTTTCTCTGTAGAGTTGATTAATACAAAATACAGATAGTTAGCCAACTGATTCCTGGTATTTTTCAGTAAAGAATCAAATAGAATTCATCCCTGCCCTCCATCTTCAAACTTCTTTAGAACACCTCTAAGTACCCAAATTTCCAGACTTCACTGTACCATTCCAAGAAAAAAATGACAAATGGCAAATGCAAAATGATTTACAACATGATTTATCAACATCACAGCATTTTGTGTGTTGTGTGTATTATATTAAGACTAATAATGATGGTAAGCTCTGCGCAGTAAAGATTAAAATACTTTCCTCCATAAAATGTTATGCCCTCAAGGCATTATACAGATAGTAAGTGGAAGATACAGCATTAGTTGTATCTGTAACCAGGTACAGCACGTAGCACATGGAAACACATTCTGCTTTTAATAGAACCAGTTACTAAGCAGATGAAGAAACAATACTATTCATTCAAACTGATTAGCAGAATTTTTAGTCACTGAAAAGTACAAGAAATAAAGGGGTTTTTCTTTCTATTACTAAGGCTCCTGCTTTAAGAACAAGCTGTAACACACTATAACACTAAAAGGAAAAGGTTCATCCTCCTCCCTGGTGTAGATTAATTGGTTACCAGAAGATACAGAAGTGGCTCTGAGAGTGAATCGCCAGTAACACACATTTCTGTGATGAAACACCACAGAAATGCACTGGATTTGAAGCAATCCAGCTGATGCTGGCTGAGAAAATCTCCACTTGAACTTTGCACAGAGTATGGCTCCTCAGAGCCCTCACTCCAACAGGTCAGGCCTCAACACATCTCATCTACAACCTACTGGCAACACTGCATTAGTGATATCAGAGATGACCAGGACATTCCATGGGAAAGTTCTCAATTCTTAAACAGTTTTCATACACTACTGGAAGGTTTCCCAGTATGATTTTATAGAAAATAAAAACCAAAACAAACCAACCAAATAATTTCTAATCAACATTGTCATATCAGTAAAATACTTGAACATAGATTTGATTTAAAAAATTAACTGAGATTAGGTTTACCAAAATGTGACTGAACAGAGGAAAAAAAATAGTAGAAAAAACCAGTATTGGTTAAAATAGGAAGCAAAAGTTGTTAGGACAGTCTCTAAAAAGGGGGCAACCAATGTTCCATACTTCACCTGCAGCATTACATTTGTATTTCGGCACTGGCAGCCTGATGTAGTGACAACCTCTTACTGCATTCAGAGGTTTGTTTTAAGAGAAGGTGCATGAAACTACCTACTTTATGCCTACATTTACCAAATAATTTTTAAATTTCAAACTATTTAAATAGATTTGAAATGCCAATGTATTTATTCTGCTCAATCACACTCTGCAACACTGCATTGCAGCCTTACGTGCTACATAGAATCCAATACCAGCTTATGCTTCTACTTTCTCTTTACATATTTCTAAAAATTACTACGTTAATTTTTCTTTGGTAAAAGAAGTAATGCTGGTTCACAACATATGGACACCATTATACTTCTGTCTGGTTCTCATTTATGACTCTGGATGACTAAACACTGAACATAAACAACTAAAACATCATGGAAGTTATGTACTAGCAGAAAGCTTATTTTCTGAGTTTTTCCTCACTGCATAAATATTTTTCTTTAATCAGATAATAAATATATCCTTACTCTCAGGAAAACACAATGGCAAGTATGTTCAAAATGGCATGAATCGAATTTAAACTATGGAACTAACCTCTACAACAGTCTATACACATAACAGTGACTCCCCAAGCAATATAAAGAAATCAACAACCTTAAGCTTTGCTATTAAATGAAGCAATTAGTGCATTATATTATTATGGCTTTGCTCTTCTAATAGCACAGCAATATGGAGGTAATTGCTGTTACAGACTGCACCAAAACTACATTTATAACTTAAGTGCTCAGGAACGCATAAAACTTAATCTTTCACAGACACTGCTTTACATTTTCTTTGTGATGGCACATTGATAATCCATTTGTAACTCCAGAAAGAGGGAGAACTGCAAAAATAGACATGTTCATATTGAGAGGAAAAAAATTTACAGATATTTAAACTTGTTTGTTTTGTTGATGGCAAAGACTGGAGGTGAAACAACTTGCTTTACAAGCAAATAATTTATGAATGAACAATTCATTTTATTACAAAATACAAGAAATATATTTGATTACAAGTGGAATCAAAGTCAATCTCATGAGATAGTTTTGAAATTTCTTTCCAAAAAGGAGAATGTTTTTAAGCTTTGTTTGAATACCCTAGAAGAAACTTAGTATTTCCCATGCAATATCGTCTTTCATAAGCAATTGAATTTGCATACTATTTAATCCATAATAATAAACTGAAATCCAGATAGTAACAAAAGAAATATTGTGGAGTATATTATTAGTGTAAACATATGGGTTACTGCACTTCTCCCACAGATCCAAACAATGCAGAACTCCAACCACCACTAGGAGAGAGCACAGAAACAGCTGCCATGTTCCAAGGATTTCAGCTTTTGGCTTTTATAGAGATTCCCTACCAGTAATTCTCTACACATATCTAGGGTATCCAGACACCTTGGCACCTGGCAAATGTGGAACAAAAGGACAGAGACTGAATACTTCATAAACTGAAGCTTAAGGAACTTAGGCATGCAGAGGTATATTTACTTACTGCACAATTTGGCCAGAAACTAAAATAAATATCCTTACTCTTTGGAAAAGCTTTTATTCTATTATATTTTAATACTGGTCTCAGAAGTTAAAATCTGTTTTAAACTCTGATTCTGTGTGTCTAATTAACCTATTTTTATCTGCAAATTTTGCACATGAATACTCATAATCTAATTTACTTTTCTAAGATCTGATTGGAACATTAACGTAAGTTTTAAGCACATGGGGGCCCTCGTAAAGAAAAGCTATAACCAACATCAGTTAGAAAATTGCAGGTCAACCACAGAATTCAAGACTGTCCCCATTGCTGAAGTTCCTCTTTCAGATTAATGAAGCAATAACAGCACAGGTTGGAAAATACCTGACCTCTACAAGAATGACCCTTTGTGGATCTTTAAGGAGCTGCCAGAGCAACCCAGGGGCAACCTGGTGGTAAAATATCAAAGGAGGACAAAAGTACACCCAGGCTAGATTTCTAAAACTTTTTTTTTTTTTAATGCAGCAGTCTTATCATATATTTACTGCTATATTGATAAATACATCAAGCAATGTTAAATTGTGAAAATTTTGGCACCACAGCAGTTTTTATAACATCTCCCCATCTCTGTGTCTTCAGCTTTAACAAATATGCAGTAAGTATTTCATATTACTGAACTGAGCTCCCGGCTCATGACGCATTTAAATGTCTAAAACTTGTTATAAACTAAGCTCAGAACTCAGAGAGCAATGACTGATTCAGAAAAGCAGGGGGAAGAAAGGTAACTCTGTCCTAAGGTTGGTAAAATTAATTGCTCTCTGGAGATACTTATCTCTGTCCCTGGACTAGAGGAGGAGTGTGGATTACCAAACTGCATTAGAAACCAACCTTTTAGGAAGCTAAGCTTAACTGAGGTGAAGCCACATGAACAGTTATTCCACATTAATATGAAAAACAGTGTTTTCATGGGTAATAAAAAGCTGAAGCAATCCATTCAGAGGACTATGTCACATATAATAAGAGAGATAATCAAAAGTACTCTGTAGCCCAACTTGAACATAAATAGCATAGGCTCTATCTCCAGGATTCAGCTGGTTTCCAGACAGCACCCATTTTTTACAAGACAAGGCATAACACTCCATCACTTGCAAGGTATCTAGGAAATGTGATGCTGATAGCATCATGTATTTTTTCTTCAAAGCATTGTTCAAAAAACTCATGATACAAAGTAAATAAGATTCTGAAATATACCCATTGCAAAATTATTTAATTCTTTGTAAAATATTTCAAATTTTCTGAAAAAGTATGTCTTTATCTAATGTGTGCTGTGAGATTTGTTTCTAAGTTGATGAAATGAATATTAAGAAGAATAAGTTGGAATTAAATCAATCTTCATATATTTCATTTTTTAAGATTAATTGCTACATCCAAAGAATAATTACTACATCCACTTCTTTTGTACTTCATCAGTTTGATAACACATGGAGAATGTGACTTGCAGGAGAATACAAATGCTATATTAAACATTACAACCAACTAGACAAGAAAAAGTATTGTTCTACTTAAGAAAAAAAAACAGAATAAAATATTTTCATGACAGATGATAAAAAACTACCGTCAGAAAGTTACACTTATTCAGATCTTAGGACTCACACTATTGATCTCTAAGTGCACATTCTACAAATAAATGTAGACCAATAAATAATATTATGCTCCAAAATGAGAAAGGAGCTCTGTTTCATTAAAAATTAAATCCACATGTAAACTGAAATGAGAACAAAATCAATAGCTCACACCATCAGATGCCTATAAGAAGCTATGGAATATGCAATACAGGGGTACAGTAAAACAATTCAACTGTTTTGTGAAGGTTTTATTTGCAAACCCATTAAAACTGGCAGGAAATAACCCATATAGGTTCTATGTACTGAATTTAATCATTATTTTTGTATTGAAGCAAAAATATTGCATTGATATCTACAGTGAATGCCATAAAGAGCCACTAAGTAGTCCTAAAGAAGGATCATGTCTCAGCCTCTTCCACCACTGTAGGCAGCTGATAAACACTTGCCAAAAATAGATGCAGGCAATATCCACAGGCTATTCTCAGCAGCATCATGCATGAGTCCATTTCCCAGGCTGTTTTGACACATTTCCCATTTTTTGGCTCCCAGGACAAGTGACTGTGCTTTTTGGCCCCAATGGGAGCTGTATGATTATATTTAAAGCCCAAATATGAGCTGTATGTTTATACTTAAAGCCTGCATAAAATATGGACATGAACATCAGGGAAGGGAAAAACTATTTATGGTAAGAACAGGAATGGCACAAGACAGGAAACAGATTATGAACTCATTAAATTCTCTTATATTTATAGCCTCCACAATCATATAGGGAGGCTTTTCCATAAGTGTACAGCTCAAAGGGTTGGAACCACTTTACAGAATGAAAGCTGACACCCATCTAGTCTTGTCTTATCAAACAGTTTTCCTCCAAACAGTATTCTTATCATATATTTACAAACAACAATCTTTTCTGCTCTCAGCCATGCTCTTGTGAAATTAAATATACCACATCCTTTTATCATCTCCTAAAGGCTCCTCATGCTTCACTCAGCCTTAATACCACTTGCCATGCAGAGCCTTTTTTGAGTTTGTCTTTCTCAAAAGTAAAAAGCCAAAATACTACAAAAATATCCAGGGCCTTGAGAATGGCACAAATGCTGCTATGCCTTGTCCCACAAACCAAAATCTTTAGACAAAATGGAACAAAAATCTGTATGATTTGTAATTAACTTTAAGGTGTTTGAGTTCAAAACTTTAAAGAATCACATCAGCTGGACTTGAGAGAGCAAAATTGTGGTATTTAAAAATCAAATGAGAAAAATATAGTACAATGCATACCTATATCATATGCAAGAAAGTCAGCAGAAAAACACTTTGCACCGTTGCTCAGGGAAGTATCATTATGAGTGTTTCCACCAAAAATGAGCATAGCTCCATTGATTAGGACAGCTGAATGAAGGTATCGTGCAAAGCCACTCTCTTTTAAAATAGTCCTACAAAACATAAGAACAAATTAATACATACTAACATGTGAAAAACTGTATATGGGCATCAAGAAAATTTACAGATGAAAGCAACACAAAACAAGGAAAATAGTAAACTATAGTTATTACTCAGTAAATACAATGAAATTTAATCAGATTGTTTCTAGGATTATCCATTTTCTCATGGTACAACAAATATTTATAATTTGTTTAAAATACCACACTTGTAATTAAAAAAAAGTTTGCCAAATAACATAACTGAAATAATTCTTAACATGTTTATATTCTTCAGAAATGGCTACTGATATGGCAAATTTTACTCAAAACTGAAAACTCATTCATAGTATTAACTCCTATTCTCATATATCCTTAGCTATGTTGGTTTTTTGCTCAAGAAATGCAATAAAAAATCCTTTAGAAGGATAAAAGAATCTTAAGACCATCTTAAGTATTGTAAAAGGAAAACCCCAGGGTTTTTTTCTAATTAATTGAACACTCAGACCTGGAATAGAAATGGTAGAAGTCATTCTAGGTATGAGAAAAACACTTGCACTGCTTCATAACCTTATTCACACTGGTAAACTCAAACATAGAGAACTTCAGTACTGGAAAAAAAAAAAAAAACTGTCCAGGCACATTGAGCCTTTGATCTCTCTCTTTATTCACTTTAGCCTCTGTGTGTGTGGTCTGCTTTGTGCCACAGCAATAGCACAGCCCAGCAGTAGCCAAGAGCTGTCAATGCCACAGTCTGAAAGGGGCAGATGCGGGGCCAGTAGAAAGAACAGAATACAAACTTGATTCAATCCCAGTACATAAATCTTACCAAGGAAGAGAGTAACCATCTGTGGGTTTTGCCAGATGAATTAGTTAAGCAGACCAGCTGTAGACATGTTTGTGAAGAGCTGATTAGATCACCAGTACAAAATACCTTTTACATTCTCCTAAAAACCTTTCATTGTCTCAGTAATCTGAGTTTACAAGTTTAGACTCTCATTTTCATTTACATTACTACACGCTGCTCACATCTACAATTAAACTGTTTGTCATTTGTTTCCTGTAACAAACTGACTCAACAATCTTTCCTTCTGATTGAATAATACCATGTCTCTTGAATCACTCTCATATTTGTTCAGTATTTTTACATCATCATCACGTTTGAGGGAGAGGGTTTAAAGTACATCTCACTTTTCTTATATAATGACAGAAAACTATCAATAAATGAGATATTTTTAAGTGATAAAAGATTGCATGTTTAAACAAGTTGAAAGGAAGGCATCAAACCTGAATTCTCATATTATTATTTAAATAAATTCCCCCCTAGCCCTAGAAAGTAACATCAAAAGAAATATCAAAGACTAAATGAAAATAAATGAGCTTTTTTATTGCTTAAAAATGTGACAATTCCTTCAATCCACTTGCATACCCACTCATGTGCTTCTGCTTCTGACCCCCTTTTTTTCTGTCCTGTTAAGCAACTTGCTTTTCTCTTGTGTATTTCTGATTAACATATTTTGAAAACAGAGCACCACATAAGTGTGGTTTTCTAACCAGGAATTGGCTTGACACAGGATAGTTATGGTGCCCCCAGATAAATGTGATATTTGGGTTCAACTCATCAGCTAGCAACACAGAAAATCAGGAATTACATGGAAAGAGAACAAGACATTATTTTAAAGTTATTTTCAATTTGCAATGGAGGAACTCTGCTGCTATGACTTGAAAGAATGATGATATCCCAAGAACATGTGAGGCTTGTCCATTCGGACTATAGATACCTTTCTGTCTTTTGCTTCTCCAGTTTTCTACAGCCCTTACTGCCCAATTTACACTAATTGCTATACACTAGGCTCTGCCTTGATTATCCTGCCTCGCAGCTGTCTACAAATAGTTGTGTTGATCACTAAAGGCCTAAAGAGACATACACTGTTCTGGGGGAAACTAAGGACTCTCCTCTCCACAGTGGATATAAGAAATCTCCACAAGTTTTCTTTTTTGGGCTACTCACTTTTCTACTTGTGACCCACCTGTGGTGCCCCACTCCTGGTCCCTACCATAATGTGGGTTTCTTTTCCCTATAATCCCTGCATATTGTGTGCTGAGTTTCATCCCTCCGAGTAACAGCAACTTTTCCTCAAGCTTCAGCAGAACTGAAAGTTTGTTAATTTGGCCATGATTTTCACTATTCATTAGCATCACTAATGAGGGCAATCTAGAGAACTCTCCAACACGTATCAGCCCCATGCAAATTCTGTGAGAGTCTCAGCACGCTGAATCCATTATTTATGCCCATATTCGTGTATCTGCAGACATCAGTCCGTGTTAACTATGCCGATGCCAAGCGCTGCACACAGCAGCACGACTCTGTAATGGTAGCAGAAATACCCAGGAGCCAGCAGGTGCTTCCACTGCTTCAAGCCATTATCCAAGCCCAGCTCCACATTGTGCCCCAGCTGCAGCAGCAGGGCAGTAATGCAAAGCAATGCAGGTATTGCCAACACTGTAATTCCCCATCGCGTATTAGGAATACAGTTCACACTAGGAATTAAAATACTGCCCCCTCACATTCCAAGAAACATAAAGCTGGTTTAACTGATATTAAGAAATAAAAACCTACATGCCACTGAGTTGAACAGGTAATCAGATTTGTATATCACAACTTAGTGAAGCCTAGGAACCTCTGCCAGATCAGCCACAGAAATGGAATGAGTGCCAGAGAAAAACAGTGAGGACCAGCAAATGGCATAGGCATGGGCATGAGAGAGCCACCAAAGTTCCAACTCTTCCTCATACCACACCTACCCAGCGGCACATTCAGGCTGTTACCTCACTGAGTGCTTTGAATGCTAACTAAAAGCTGTCACAGATACAGTAAACAAAGATTAAAGATTGTATTACTACGTGTTCACTACTCCATCCTCTGATCCCCTTTTCAGTCCCACAATAAAATTCACTCCCAGTGTAAATCTCAAAAAACTAAGACTTGAGTTCTCTACAAGCTGCAGAGAATGCTACATTCTTATAGAATAGACCGAAGTATTCTTTATTAGTTTGTATATGAATAATGCATAAGAATACTCCAACAATTACTATTGTTTTATTGTTGAACAGACCATCAAAGGAAAAAATATCACTTTGTTCCAAAAATAGAATATAATAAGAAAGGATTCAAATTCCAGGAACTTAAAAATACATTAAAAGGAACAAAAAATTCTTGTATTAATATTTCCAAATGCCATGAGTTAATGGTATTAAGAACCTCAGTGAAATCAAACCCATGTTTCCAATATCCGAGAGCAAGTTTTGGGTGCTTAAACTGAAGCCATTAGTACTCAACACAAATATTAAATCACAAAAATAAAATGTTCAAAGAAATAGTTCTTGATCTCAAATCATCTCTAAGGTAAGAAAAAACATTCAAAGACATTTTCTATACATAACACTCAAGTAGCCTTCATAAGTTACAATAAACTTGAGGAAAAACGAACTGATAGAAACAGAAACACCAAGAGCATTCATAACTAAGGATTCCTACATAATACCAGAAGTTTTGTCTCTTGTTTCTGATAGTTTTGTGAAAAATAACCTTCCACAGTTCCTGGGGTTTTCTACTTATTTAAATAACAGCCATGTTAATGTACACCAGCAGTATATTCACACCATGAGAAACAGTTCACATGTGCTATTTCTGCACAGTAGTTATATCTGGAAAGGAGAACCTTTTCGTAATTTGTAGAACATGCACAAAGCTTCCTCCCTACCACCCTTTCAATGCATAGTCACTAATCCACTGACTCAAGCCTAGTTCCTCACCACAATTCCTCCATTTTGTTGCAGAGAATGTGCTGTTCCACGCAAAGGATACAGAGGCACCTGCATGACTTTGCTAGAACCTTACTCTACACTTATGTTCTCTTCAGTAACCTATAACTTGGTTTCCTACATTATAAATCCAACTTACCACGTCCGAGTATTAACTTCGTATCTGTAAAGATCATCCACCAATCCATATTTATTGCCAGGCAACGCTTTGTATCCACCATGGACATAAACAGATTTTGTCAGTTCATCGTAGACACTGGTATGGCCATATCCACCTTGAACAATTGCTCCTTTTGTTTCTGGTACAAGCCAAGAGTTAGACCCTGGAACAGACATACAAAAATCATAATCTTAAGGCTTACTATTGCTAACACATAGTACTAGGAGTTTTAAATCTATAAAATAATTTCCCGTATAATTCTAAATACAGCAACAACTAGGGATTTGTTTTAAGAAGTAATTTTATACCAATGCATCAAAATATCTGCAATTAGCTGAAGTTGTCAAACTATTATCTGCTCTTCTTAATTAAATCACAAATACATCATTGTTACAGCTGCCAGGCAGTATCTCATCCTCTCTCGTATATGACTTCAGCACTCACACTAAACAAACAAAAAAAAAAGCCCAAAGCTTTTCGAAAATATGAAATTAGGAGTTATGATTAATTCTCGCCAGAGATGGTTGATGAGATTTCAGTGCTCCAGCTCCTTCAGATTCATTAGGAACACCTGTGCTCAGTCATGGGGAGTCTGGAGGAACCTGGCAGAGACTGAACTGCAATGAGTTGTGAGAATCACGTAACATAAGGTAGCTCATAGTGTGCATGGATATGGGCAAGCACTTTGGGAGTAACCATAAAATTATTGAGCTAAAATCCATTTTCAACTACTGTTTCTTAGTTATTTAACTGCAAATATACCCATTCAGTGGCTGAACACTCACAAAAGAATAATTTGAGAGCAGCTCATTAAATTGGCGTTTAAATCCACGTTTTACATCACATGATTAATAACTGCAAAGAGACACCAAATAAAACCAGCCACAATAGTTATTATGACTGAAAAAGAGAACACAACTGGAAAATATTTTACCATAGCAAAAAAAAAAAAAAAAAAAAAAAAGACAGCTGGTAAGTGAGTTCTTGCTGCCTGTAGCCCCAAAATGTCGTTTTTCCCCCTCCATCTTCCCAGATGATGATGTAAGTCCCAAAAAGAGCAAGGCAGCTTTGACGTATTTCCTGCTCAAGGCAGCCTGTACAGAAGAGCCTGCGACGATTGTGAGCCAGTTCTACAGATGATAAACAGAGGAAGTAATTCACTTCCAGCCTCTTGGAGATTATGTCAGAAGAACAGAGAGTCTGGATAAGGACATCCAAAATGGAGCAGTCTCCCAATTCTTAACCTCAATTGGCTGCCATTACAAAGTTATTTATCCAAGGGTAGCACACAATACCATACACCTTGCTTCCTCTGAAGGTTAGGTTAAATTCCATTCCAATTTTTATCTGGTATTATGTAGGTAGCTTAGATTAACACTTTTTCCTGTTCATGAAGAGGCTCATGATTTTCAGTTATTACTGTTGCTATTGTACTTTCATTAAATAGTTTCCAGGTACTGCCTCTGTAAGTTACATTTTTTTAAGTAACAAGTGCTTACGGCAAGTAATAAAGTATAGATTCTAAGGAAGAATTGCGATGATTTTTGTGTGTATGAATGCTGGTATTTGTGTAATACACTATTTATAGCTGACACAGAATATATACATTACTTATGTGTAGTCTAATGTAAGTAGTATTTTATTTCAATCCCTATGTTGGATATTAGCAAGCTATTAAGAAGTGCAATTCTGAACACAAATATCAAATTTGTACCCATAATACTGTACATTACATACATATTACTTTGATAACAAATAGATTTACTTGATAAAATTTATGTAAGAGGGTGGGTGAGGAGTCAGCCTGCAGATACACCTTTCTATTACCAACATCATCTTCGTGTATTTATTTAATGATCAGTCCTAGAGGCTGGCATACATGCTTTTCAGGGAAAAAGAACTATTTCTCCACATAAATTGCCTCAATGCTGTTGATAATATGCATAATAGAATATTTTTCATTTATATCTGACTGGTTCATGTAGCATTTATGGAGCATTATGGTTTATGTAGCAATGGTTGTATTTAAAGATCCTGAGGTCCTTTTCAACCTAAATGGGTCTATGATTCTGTGTAGCATTTAGAACACTGTCACAGTAACATTGCATATTGCATCACTTTATATGACTTGGGCAGAAATAGGAAAAGCTGTTCCTTCTAGAATAATAAAAAATATGTGCTATGAATAACTACCTAAATTCAAGAAAAGAGGTCCAGCAACATCTTTCTGAAATAAAAGTCAAAAGCAGTGTTACAGTTGCTCCTTCTACTTCCCATTCTAAAATTTAGCTGAGTTGCCGGGATTTCAAATACCGAAATGTGCACATACAGTTTTGATACCATTCACGCTTCAGCATCTTGAATATTGCATCATTCAGACAAAAATACAATCCTGTCTATATTTAAAGACATTACTATGCATATGATCTGACTTTTTGAAGCAGCTTATTGATAAGAATCTTCACCTATCTTCTTTCTCAACAAAAATTCAATTTTTATTGGAGGTGTTTACATAACCCTTCTCATACTCAGAGATCCCCCTCAATCATTATATCATAAGAAGTACTTGATTGACCAAATCAGTCACGTGAAACTGCATTCTCAACAGCATAAAAAGTCAAATGTAGAAAGAGCTAAATGAACAAACAAGCCAGAAATAAGGAAAGAGGATTTTTAAAAAATTTTCTCCAGATTTAAATTTCAAGTCTAGTACACAGCGTAAAAATAAGATACATTGGCCTGATCTGTCCTTACCACAATACAGCCTTCAGCTAGATCAGGTAAAAAGAACAAAATGTCCAAGAAGCACCTTGGTGTGCCATGTTCATCTCATCCCAGTGACAAACTTCAAAATTTTTCAAGCAACCACGAGCTTATGCTAACTTTAACAAAAAAGGGGAGGCATTTTACATCATGGGGTCATTTCTTTTTACATTATTTCAAAGAAATACTTTTAATCAAAAGGAATCTATAACCTACTTCTAAAGCCATAAAAAATTCAGTCTAAAAGCCAGTGATATTCTGTTAATCCAAAGAAATCTCTGTCTTGCAAAGAAATAAAATGAAATCACAGAAGACTTACTCAGAAGTTTCTTAATATATAAGGAGCCCTTATAAACCTCAGCTAAAACAAAACACCATTGTTATATTCACCTTGAGACTCACATTGAGATTCTTAGAAGGTTTATGAGGTATTGCTAACCTAAAGGGAAATAAATTTCCCTGGGGAGTAACCCAGAAAAGCTTTATGGTTCAAGTTAGTAAAATTATTCACATAATTCCCATATGAGGATTTACTGGTTCCTCAGAAGTCATAAGTCTGGGCACAACAAGACAGGACAACAGGAAGCTCTTTTGTTCCTGCAGCAACCACCACACCTTTGGTGAAGAAATAAATTCACGTGCCTTTGCATGGTGAAAATCTGCCTGCAAACCCTGTCCAATTATTCCAGAATTTATTTTACTTGGATAGAAATTACTTTCTTCCCTAATCCAACTACACCAGAGACGTTTTCACAGCAGGTAAACCTTTGATTGGCATGTTTTATTAACAAGAACTACACATCTACATGAAAAGCTAGCAATTTCCACAATTATTTAAAACCTCTTCAGATGTTTCTCAACCCAGACCCCACGGAAATCATTGTCATAGCAAGTAAAGATGGCTTTAGCACCAGAATTCCATGTATCTAGTTCACCAAAGACCTGGATCCTAGAGGTTTCCGTTCATATGAACCCAAGGATAAGCTGCCTCTTTCTATGTCTCTTTCTTTCAGTAGGCATGTGGTACATGCTTGAAAAATAGACTTCATTAGGACTAAAAGCCATTACTGATAACATGTAACAATAAAGCACTACAATTTGAAATGTTAAAGTAATATGTTTTTTAAAGCAAGCAGAGAAAGAGAAAATTGGGTTCTTATTTTTCTTTCTATAATGTCAGAAGCCCTCATTTTTGAGGAATTTCCTTTCCTATTCAGGTGAGTTCACAGGAATACTTCTCACTTCCTATGTCTTTTAAGTTTGGATTCTGAACTGCTAAAGTCCTCCCAAAAAATAGTCATTCTTAATTCAAACCACCAGCTGGAATTTTATGTGTTCCTACAGCTGCAAAACTGTAGATAAATGCCATCGTTGACACAGAATTCAGGAAAATTTACCACAAAATTCATTCAATTTAGAGGAGAAGGAAAGGAGGGAGAGGAGGGAGATGCAATGAGGTAAAATGAAACATGAGAATTCTCTGTGGCAGCAATAGTTCAGGTGCACCACATTCAGCAAAGCACTGCGAGCCGCGATAATCAATCCTTCATCAGATGAGGAGACTCACAGAAGTCAACGGGTTTCCACAGTAATCCCCAATATTGTTACAAGTTTCCTTTGTGTTTGATGCAAGTGAAGCACATTTTCTCTAATAAACTAAATTTCTCACTAGAATATGATAAAAATAAAACCTCAAAAAGGAGACATTAAAACTTGAGAATAATTGACACATAACTGACAGAGAAGTGCTTTGTCTTTCTCCAAGCTTATCACCATGGTAGGAAAGGTTTGGGGTTTTTTCTTTGTTTGTGTTATATATGTTTATCTAGACTCTCTTTTATTAATCCTCCATAAACATAGCTGAAACATTGAAAAAAAAATTAAAATAGGAACAAGCTGTCCATTTCAACCATAAGGCCATCAATAAAATCAGTCAGGCAGAAAATTTTACACTACAAATCATGTTCCCTTCTTCCTAATTAAACTAATGACAATAACAGGTGAGAATAAAATTGGTACTTCTACTCCATACTAAATTAGCAGCATGTGAAGAAGCAAATAATTTAAAGTTCCAACAGCCATTACACTGAATGAGCATGCAGAAAGCCAGAACAACATATTTTTTTCTTCACAGAAAAAAATATCACCGATGGCAGGTCAAAAAAACCCAACTTTCTGAAATTAAGTTTTTCAAAAAAATGGCCTTTAATGCTTAACAAATCTTAGAACATTGTTGCGAAACATCATTCTAAGACCAGAGTTTTACAGTAGTTTTTATGCAGTTAAATTGGAATTTTTCAGTATGAATAAAGCACATTATGGTGCTCTTCCTCTTATTGCCATTCACTTTTATCCTTTTTCAACACTGTTATGTAATTTTGACACTGCCACCAGAGATAATGCCAGAGAGCATAAGAACCATCTGAGTTCTGAAGGGATTTCCCCAACCTATAAATCTGCTTTAACAGTGTTTATATAAATATGCATACATGAAAAAAAAAAGTTATATGGAACAATTAAGAACAGTAACTATCCTTTAACACACAGATATTACTTTGAAATTTTGTATTATGCCTTCTGCAATTGCATAAATCACTGAGAGACTCAGATAAACTCATCAGAAAAAAGGAATTTAAAAAGTAGAAGACTATAATTTTAATTAGTAGGCATATAAATATTCCTAAGAATTTATAAGGTGTAGATTTTCAATATTATTCCATCAAAATAGTATCTTAGATGCACCAGGTATACGATATAAAGATTTCTCTTGGTTTATTTAATTTTAGCATTTAAAATCACCCCTCAGAACAGCTTGCAGCTCACAAGGGGAAACCCAGACAGACATGGTAAGTTATTTACAGAAAATTAGAGTTCATTTTAAATTACTACCTCTAACAGCAACACATATATGTTTTAGAGAGAACCCTATATATAATGATGAACTAAGTTATTACATTTAAAAAGAACACAACAGAATGAAAATAATACATCAATATTAAAGAACCTTTACAATAACTAAATTATTGCTGGTTATGGTCTTCTACTCTGTGGTAAACACAGCAAGTCTGTGTTTAAAAACTGTGTTTCATCACAATTACCACAGTGTGGAATTTCTGGTTTCAATTTTTATCCCATTTAGGGTACCACAACCATGTACACAATGGAAAAAGTCATGATGCTCCAAAGACATACAAAATGCTATCGCTTAACAAGAAATCTGATGTACATAATTGGAAGAAAAAAAGGTGAGGCTTTATTTGTTTTGGAAAACATATATTTTTCTTTCTGAAAATAGGAGTGATATTCACTTTAAAAAAAAACAGCACTTTTTGTATGAGTACGTGATAAAAATGATTTGAAAGGGACTTACTGATGTAGTACTCTTGCACAATACTTGTGTAACCATATATGGAAGAATATCCAAAAATAACAATCATAACCACATCTCTGCTGTCCAGCTCTACTATGTGTGCTGAATGACCTTCCACAGCATATTGCTGGCCATGGACAAGCACTGCAGGAATTCTGGTACTCCATGTTTGACTGGGTATGTTGAAAACCCACAGTTCATCCGTGACATTGCCATTACTCATTTCAATTTTGCCTCCATACATGTAGATGTCTTCCTGTAAAAATGGGAAGGGAGAGAGGAGAAAGCAAATAATGGATTACAGAAAGATAACATCTGAACTGCATACTCCTCTGCTGAGCAATATTTCATAACTGAGCAATCTGATTTAAATCTTCACATTTAATCTTACATTAACCAGCTCAATATCAGACACTAATCCCAGACAATGATACTTAAACTAAATCAACAACGATAAGGAGTCTATTTCTCTGAAAAATAAACCTAGCCATGAAAATGACACCAAAATGAATCTCAAAGAGATTATTTCAACCAGAAAACCTTTAATTACATGGCTCTTCTAGTCCATACTGCAGCATTCTATTTTAAAAAAGCTAAACAGAAAGGATATTATATTGTTCTCTTAAGGAACAGTTCACAGAAGTAAAATGTGATTTTCCACACACTCAGTCTATGGGGATTTCATTCAGCACGTGCACAAGAAAGCACATTCTCTCCTACTAGCAAAGTAATTTAAGTTCTGAGAAAATTCAGTCACCAGAACCGAAAGAAAAGGGACAATGTGTGTATGGAATCATAGAACGACCTGGGTTGGAAGGTGCCTTAAAGATTATCTTGTTCCACTCCGACCACCATGGGCAGGGACACCTTCCACTATCCCAGGTTGCTCCAAGCCCCATCCAACCTCGCCTTGGACACTTCCAGGGATGGGGCAGCCACAGCTTCTCTGGGCAACCTGTGCCAGGGCCTCACCCCCCTCACACTGAAGCATTTCTTACCAGTACCTAAACCAAACCTGCCCTCACACAGTTTGAAGCCATTTCCCCTGGTCCTACCACTCCATGCCCTTGTAAAACAGCACTGCCCAGCTCTCTTCTCTATAGGAAGGCGCTAGGTGTTCCCAGAGCCTTCTCTTCTCCAGGTTGAACCCAAACTCTTCCAGCCTGTCCTCTTGGAGAGGTGCTTCAGACCTCTGATCGCCTCGGTGGCCCCTCCTAGGACTTGTTCCAACAGTGCTTCTTATGTTGGGTGTCCCAGAGCTGGACACAGGGCTCATGAGAGCAAAGCAGAGGGGCAGAATCACCTCCCTCAGCCTGTTGGTCCTGCTGCTTTTGATGCAGCCCAGGATCTGGCTGGCTCCTCTTGAGCACATTTACTAAAACCAAGTCCCATAGGGGAGGACTTTGAGTTCTTTTTAAGGAATGCAAAACAGATATTCAAGTCATCATGAACCACGCACCTCAAACAGCAGTGCCATCTGTTCTGATAAGTAATGAGTGATTTACTTAAATATTGACTGAAAGCAAATCCTACTGAATTTCGCTTCATCTGGATTTGCAAGCCAAGGTATGTAATGTCACAGAACAAATTCCAGATTGTTGGCTTTGCAGACTTGCTCAAGGACAGTTTATAGTGGGTAGAAAAAACTTCCTCTGGTTCCGAGGTTGAAACTCAGTCTTTGCTAGCACATAACCACCACATGCACTCTGCACCCCATCTGCATGCTGTACAGTTGGCAGTTGTCTTCTGCATGCTGCAACATAATATTTTGGGGCTTACCCTAAATCCAGCCTTACCAGGTTTAAATTAAAAAAAAAACAAAACAAAAAACCAAAAACAAAACAAAACAAAACCAAAACAAACCAAAAAAAAAAAAAACAAAAAACCCCACAAAGCTGAAGGTTCAGCACATTTGGAAAAGTGTAACTTGGCATGAAATATTGAGCCTCAGAAAAAAAGGCTGGACGATAAGGAAACTACCTAAGAAGTCTGCATCAAGCATGCAGAAATTTCAGACATTGTACAAGGAGCTGACAGATTTACATAGAAATGGAAACTTTGGGTTATTATCATCCTACACATGAAGAAAAATGAGCTCTTGACTCTTTAAGAATGGGCAAGCATGGCAAATATAGGTGGTCATTAGAATGACAGGTCTTTTCAGTCCAGCAAAACAAAGGCTTTAGAGGGTTATAATGCTGTCCCTCTGCCCATGGTTGATGGTAAGGAACAGAGTCCAGAACAGTAAGAAAAGACTCTTCATTACTCAGAGATTAGTCAGCAAATGACTGACCAAATTGTCCAACACGTCTTCAACCGTACACTTCAAATTCCTGCAAAATTTTCAACTATTCTTTTCATTTGAGGCAGGAGAACATTTCTTGATTTGGAATTTAAATCATTCCTGTGCAGGGATACTCTGTGCTACTGGTGGTGTTTGAACAAAAGATGTTCACAGAAGGAATTTGTAGTAGGATTAGAGAGATATGTATGTGAACCTGTTCTTCTCCTGTGAGATAAAACATTTCAAAGAGCTTGGAAAAGACCGACAGAAACTGAAGAAGGATGTGCACTGATCCACAGGAATGGCTTCCACAAATATTCTTCTTGAAAGGCTCCTATATGGCTCATTCCTTACAATACCACATAGAACTCCAAAGTCAAATCAGCATCACTAAAATTTTGAACTACTAATTTTCAAATCCAGAAAACTGACTATGACATAAAGAGAGAGCTAATTAGAGAGCTGCAGGGGCTGCATAATGGTATTTGAAAAAAAATATTTCTGACACTGAGGAAAGACACTTTAGAAAAAAAAAAAAAAGGTGACCTAAGGAGCTGCATGAACTTTGAAATGATTTCTCAGACAACTGACAATAGGGAAGTCCTCCTCACAGTTCTGCTTAAATGATTCAAAGTTCAGATAAAAGAACACTTCTGTGAGGAGCAATCTTTTGGGTGACACAGCAGATCCTGTATACAAGAACATTCACAGAGAAAAAGACTCTAAGAAGGTCATGACAACTGCTTTATCAGCCACAAAAACAGATTTAACTAAGCTTTGCTAAGGGCTATTTCTGAGATTAAGAAGCTCCTAGTGCTGGTGAAAAATGCTTTAAAAGTAAGTGATGATCAGCTGAACATGGAGAAAAACAGGCTGAGAGACCAAAGTCAATGGAAGAAATACAGAACTGAAAAAATGTTACACGTATACTTACACAGGGCAAAACCCAGCCTCCTAAGCACTTAAAGATAGACATTTATTTGGAAAGCCTTAACAGGAAGGGATTGTAGGAATGATACTGGAGCAAATGGTCCCAAGCAGCATAAAAATTGTAACAGAAAAGAAGGAATCCCTTTATAAACTTTATAATACCTTTATAAATTACTTAGATACTAAATATAAATCAAGGTATATGCTAAAGGTGAGGCTTTCTGGAAGACACAACACATAAGATACAGAGTTTAAAGTGTGCTAGTATACAAACACTTCTGACCTTTAAATTAATTAAGCATAGTAGATATTTGTTTATAAGATAGCAAAGCAAACAGGACTGGAAAGTAAAATAATTTTTTTTTTAAAGACAAAAAAAAATATTGAGAGTCTTTGTGAAATTAGTGCACAAAAAGTGTGAAGAATCTGGCCCAAATGAAAGATCTTAAAAACTGTACTCAGTCTAGAGAGAGAAGGCCAAGAAGCAGACTTTTCCATGAAAGAGATAACAAAACAGGCAGAAAAGCACCAAGAAGACACAAGGCCTCCAACACATTCCTATTTTAAAGTTTTGATACCAGGTATCAAAACCAACACCTTCAATCACAGTGTGAGATAGTAAAGTTGAGCATTTACTCAATAAATTAACCTTGGCCATATTAGATATATTACGTGATATGAATAACATTATCTAAGAAGTTACAGGAACCTTGAAAGACCTTGTGGTTCTTAAATCAAAATTTCATGTAAACATTACTATATGCAAAACAAAGTATAGAAAAGTACACTGTTCATTGAACTTCAGAGTTCCTGCTCAGTAGAGAATTCCAGCAAAACCGAGAAATTTCTTCCCGTGAACAGAGCAGGTCGACAGCTCACTCAGTCATGACGCTCCCACCTACAGATCACATCAGGTTTCTTGGCATGTGTTCAGGTCCAAGCCAACAAAACAGCCAGTGCAGCTCCTGTTTGCTTCAATGGAACCAAAACTTTTCAATAAATGTTTCCATTTTCTCAAATCACATTTTTTCCCTGAAAAAAATACTTCAGTGGAAAATTTTGATGAATGATAATGATAAAGAAAGAGGACAAAAGGTATATGATCTGTAAATATTTGAGCATGCATATTGGACAGAGAAGATGGCAGCAAGAAGGCAGGAATGATAAGACCAAAGCCAGAATTTGAACAAAACAGTTAAATCATATTTTTCAAGAGAAGAAGAAAACATTCATTTGATCTAGGATTTCTCTTACAGAGTAATGATTGACATACACTTTTTTGACTGGACAAAATAAGACCAAGAGAATAACTCAAATAAAGGAGAAAAAGTAAACTGTCACAATTTGAATCCTGGATCAATACAATTTACAGCAGTAAAATTCCTCTTAATTTCTTCATCTTATTGATATCATCATCATCTTAAGAGAAGATGTTTATTAAATAACCAAATAATTCAAATAAAATTAAATGCCTAGTGGGAGAAGTTAAAAGAGAAGGAACAAGACTCTTCAAGGTAATCCAGCAAATAAACCAGAGGCGATGGGCACAATGTGGATTACAAGAAATTCAATTTAAATACAAGAATGAGCATTTCTCTTTTTTCATTGAGAATGAAGAGGTTGCTCAAAGATCCTTGACAGAGGAGCATTTTACAGTGAGGAAAAATGAAGCAGATTAAGAGGGATTTTAAAAAGATCACCAAAAGACCAGGAGCACCCACTTGTCTGTTAAGTCCTAATCAACAGACTGTACACCAAAGCAGAGTAACACTTGTACACACTTCACATTGAATCCTGAAGAAACCGACAGCCAAAATCATTTGTTCCATTGACCTTGGAAATGTTCTCTTCCCTACACCTTATCTCAGTGTTAATATTGATTTTATATTTCATATAAATGTAGTAATTCAAGACTTCTAAAACTTATCATATTTTTATTCCTAAGACATCAAATTTTTTCTTTTTTCCTAAAGGAACAATACTTAGCTGCTCAGGCTGTACCTTGGAATGACACACTCTTATGCAAATCCTGCCTGCATTCCAAAAGAATCTTATCTGGTAGATGCCACTAAAAAAAGTGTAAAAAAAATGCAACAAAGGGGTAATTTATAATCCACTTCTAATGAACTGGAAGGAAGTTAATCACATTAAAATAACCACATAATTTTAATTTTGTATTTCTTAACTATATCATGGCTACACAGAAAAGTTTATCTCTCAGAAATGAGTTTTCTGCCTTCATTCTTATATAAGTCTAAACTGTTCCTGAAGAATTGGCCAAAGAAACGCTCCTCACAAACCACATGAACACTCATTCTCTATTTTCTTGAAACAAGATCATCAATATTTTTTCTCCCCTAGACTGTATCCACACACTGGTACAGAAATTAACTTTATGTAAACTAACAGGACTCTAACATTTATTAGGATTTTTGTTCTCTGTACTTCTACCTGAAATTTCTAGAAGTTTAGTCAAATTGGTACATCATTAAAGAAACTCTCGAGGTTTTTTTCTGAGCAAAACATAGGTCTCAAAAAATGTCATCTGACAATAACTCATCCGCCACAATGGTTTTTCTGCATTCAACGTGTACCACCTGGTTTAGGACTGTCCAATACCTCCTCTTCCTTTCCCCAAACTGGGGAAATTTCCCCAAATGGTTAACAGTATCAAGAACATTTTATGTGTTACATCAAAATTAAAAATCAGTTACATTTCTACTTGATCCAGTAATCATCCCATTAGATCAGGTCTGACAGACTGGAAAGCAGTCTTCACTTAACTCTTCCTCCTGAAGGCTGATTTACTAATTCTTAGTTTATTGGTGGGCCTATATCCTCTCTGAATAAGAACCTGAATAAGTTACATGAGAGGACCATTTTAACTTAAGTTCCCAACAGGACCGAATTCAAGGTCAAGACAATACTGCACCACATTGTATGTCAGGAGGTCAACCTAATCAAGAGTGCTGTCACTTTATTTCTTCATTATTTGCAGTTTTCCAATGGTTGCTGGGTTTAGTCAAAGGTATTAATTAAGGTGACCTTACTTGGACCTCACTTTCAGACCAACTGGAATATTACATTGAAACAAGGAATGAAAAATATTACACTTCTGCATAAAGAACCGATGTCTTGATGAATTAGGGCTACTTAACTGAAGGGAACTCTGAATAGGCTTTTCTCTAGGCTACATGCAAAAAGTGTATGGCAGCTCATTTCACCTACTGCTCACACTTTTGAGATCTGCAAATGAGAATTGGAGAGCAAGTTGTGCATAAGATGTAATTCAAAGTCATAGAACAATAAACCTATGGAAATTGTTAGTACAACCTACTAACAGCTACTAATAGAATATTTAGAAAATACTTCTACATTCCTAGTGCTATTCAAATTACACTCCAATAGCCAACAAAAATAGGCATTAAAAGAATAACAATAAACCAACTGGTGAAAGATTTTATCTTGTTCATATTGAAGTAGGAAAATTTTTGACTCTTTTTTGCTTTGTTAGTTCTAGCTTTTGATGAGACTAATAAAAATACCAGAAGATATATACAGTCTCAACATCAATACCAATTAATTTGTAAAAGGAATCAAAACAATTACCCTTTTTTAATAACATTTTAAAAGTGGAAGTAACATTCATAAAACTCAAATGAGTTAAATTAAATTTGACTATGCACAAAATGGTCTGTATACTGTAAAGTATCTTTATGGTTACAACTACATCAGCTTGCCTGCTTCATTTCTATTGCCAATCTCAAAGGAAAAAAACCTCAAAGCCCAGCCATCCTTCCACTGTCTTGGGACCAGCAGCAACAGTTCAATTACGAGGCCAAATTCATCCAGTTTTGGTGATACTACCAAAAACTGAGTAAATCCCAGCAGTGACCACATATACACTTTGCAGGCAACTCCCTTTCTCCTTAATTCCAGGGACCTAGTATTTACATTTTACTCTTTACCTCCCTCTAGTCACTGTTTTTCCAAGCTATTTGTACCTTCTCTAAAAACCTCACAAGTCATTTCCTCCAGTCTCTTTATAAGTCTATTTCTTATATAAATTATTTCAAAGTATGTTGATATTTTCAGTATCAATGGGCCAGGAGCTACATTCAATTTCTGAGATGCAGTAGAACCACTTGCTAACAGAGACAGATAGCACTGTTCCCATAACCAGCCCGAGGAGGCACTGAAGGTAACACTGTCCAACAGTTTAGTTGGTCTAAAAGCAAGAGCTCTTTTATACTCTCTCCTCTATAAATGCATAAAAAGTCTTAGGCATTTGTTACAACTATACATCAGTGGGAGTCTTCTGATCTTTTTTTCTTCAGAATAAAGAAGAGCAGTACTTCAGTTTTTACTAAAGAAGCTTTCTGAGGAAAATGGGCACAGTAACTTACTTCATTCTCCACAGAGTCAATCACACAGCTGCAATTTACCTTGCACCACAATTGGGCAGCGCTGGCTCTGTGCTCTCACTCCAGCCTAGCACCAGGCTTTGAAATCACAGGAGCTCAAGTCAAAAACTTAATCTAATTTCTTCTCTGTGGATATTTTTTTTTCTCTCAACCCTAAAGGAAACATTACACAATTACTAGGACAGAGCTGAAAACACAGCTCAAAGCTGCCATCTCTAGGTATTATGTTCTACTGCTTTTCACTCTTAATTTTTTTTCTGGTTTTTTTCAAGAGACTGAAGATCTGAAAGGAAAAATATCAGAACTTTATCCTAACAAGTTAATGTAACAACTTTCTCCAGAAGAATGTACTTTTTCCCCTTGAAATTTCTTTGCCTTGGATGATCAGCTCCTTTTGGCCCATGTAACTTTTGACATTTGACACAATCACTAGTACAAGCAGCATAGTAGTTAATTATTTCACATAGGTTCAGTATTAGTGAATCCTAATTGCTAATTAACATGTCTTCAACAACAGCCACAGCTTCTTCACTACACCTTTGCTTAAAGCTTTCATTATTGTTAACATGAGTTGCACTTCCTCACTGAGATCCAAAGAGATGTCTGAATTAACACAGTTTCTATCATATTTAATATTTGCTGGTAGAAGCCTTTCTAAAACGGTTACCCTTTAGTCTGGAATGTCTCAAGAAAATACTAGCACCGTCAAATGAAAAGGTTAAATTATATTTTAAGCCTTTATTCTGAACTGCTAAATGATACATTACCTAAACGTTTCTTGACTAAAAAGTCCACATTCTACAAGAACGGTAATAATCAAAGACACTGGTCAAAAAGATCTGACCTTTCAAAGAACAGGTAATACATTAGCAATGAATCAGGGAACTGACAGGAGGAAAAGCAAGCTTTGACTTGATGTTAGGGCATGCACAAAATTCAAGTTTATATTACTACTGAATACACCTCTACAATATTCACCAAGCCACACACAGATGCAACATCTCTGTAAGAACAACAGATGCCAGGAAAACAAGACAAAACAAAGTATCAGCCCATGCCTTCAATTCCTCTGAACTTACAAGAAGTACTCACTATATAAGACCAAACATAAAAAGAAACTAAAATGTACAAGTAAAAGGGTAAAATCTTTAGTGAAAATATGAAGACATTCTAAGACATTTTGCTCAGATCACATGAACATTTCCTATTTAAAAAGAAACCCAAAACTTTCCATTACAAGTAACAAAGTAAATAAAGTTTAACTTAGAAGAAAAAGTTGAGTTCAAAACAAAGGTTCAGAAACTCCAGCAGATTAAAACAGAGACACACACAAATGGCAAGCCATGAAACACCTAAATGAGAGGCCTGCAAAATTTTATATATAAAGTACTAATACATCATTTTTCAAATGCATTAGCAATACATCTAACTAGATACTTTGTGGTGCCAACAGACTGTCTAAAGGAGTATTCTGAGAAGTGAAAGCCATAGCAATAAAAGGAGGTTAATTTTCCCACATGGGTTCTCCATGGTAGACTTTACAGTTATTTCCATAGCAAAAATTAAAAACAGAAAGTTATAGTAGGGAAAAAAAAAAACCCCAAACCTGGCAAAGAAAGTCCCTGGAATCTGTTCTGAAGGAATTAAAGAGCTAACCCCTGGCTGTAGTATTTAAACTCCTGCTTTAAAATGCGTCCATAGCAAAAGATTGATAAGGGAGAGGCAGAAAGGAGAGGATTCAGTGAGTGAAACAGACAAATAGACAAAGGAAAATTCTATGAATCTTTGAAAAGGGAAGTTACACCTTGCAAATAAAGCACTGGCTTTTTGGGAAGAAATCAAAGGTCCAGATGCTACATTTACCTGAAATTTCCAAAGGATGCTTGATAATATTCCTCATGCCCTAAAGGAACTAAGATGTTCTGGAACACGGAAAGCAGATAACACAAGGCTAATTAAGTCTATAAAGTAAAGTTTGGGGGAAAAAAAAAGTCACTTATTTAATGAACAAAAGTTGTTAGTGGTGTCCTACAGACATCTGCAACTGGGATTTCCTTATTCAATATACTAATAAACAAGCTGGCAGAGGGATGAGTGGAAAAACAGCAAGACTTTTTGACTATACTATGTTACTCAAAATAGCTGAGACAATGGTCAAAAGCAAGTAATTGCAGAACAACTTCCTAATATTGCATGTGCAATACAAGAAAGAAATTAAATGGTAAATAAATGTTCACATGCATAAGGATGAAAAAATGTCTATGTGTAAAAAACAATTTTAAGTCTATATATATGGGGATGGGTTTTGAATTGCCTAGAACAAGATCTTGAGGTTGTAACTGACAGCTCTGTGAAAATACCAGTTTAAAACCATCAGCAGATTTTCAAAAAGCTAAAATACCCTAAAAGAATTAATAGGAACAAATTAGACCCTTAATTCCCAATGACATCAATCTTTGAGGTAAGAACTCACTTATTCACTGTGATTCCTCCTTTCTCAGAGGGATATAACAGAATTAGAAGAGGTAAAGGCACAATGTTATCCAAGGTATGAAATATCTTCCTTATAGAGGATTATTAAAAATACAAGGAATTTTCAGTATGAAAAAGAAATGGTAGAGGATGTGATGGCCTTACATAAAATCATGAGTAGTATGAGAAAAAAAATGGAGAATAAGAAGTGGGGATTATCAAAATTAAACCAACTAGTACCAGTTTCTGAAAAGGTTTTATTTCTTAAAAAAGTCTTCTGGAATTCTTGGGCACAGGATGATGCCAATGTTAAAATAAATATATGGTCCAAAAATTGAAAAAATAAAAACAAATAAACAATATAGATTCACAATTTTTCCACAAAAATACTATCCTATTTTAGGAAATCCCAGCTGCAAAGTAGGACAGTATTCTGAGGAAGCTTCTGTAAGTTCCTGTCATTTTTTCTTATATTCTTCCCTAGGCATTCACTGTTACCCATTATTCACGAGGTGTTACCGGGCGAGATGAACGCTGTGGTCTCACTTGATACAATCCTTTTTGTCCTTCCCTGCTGGGGTTGCCTTATGCAAACAAATGAAAATTTGTGATACAAATTCTGTATTTCTCTGTCACAGTTAACAAGTCTGTCATCCTCTGTGGCTTGCCTCGCTGATAGACCCCTCAGGCATACGTTGGAGCCTTCTCTCCAGTCCTGTACCCTTGTGCTCCCGGCTGGATTCCCTGAACAGTCCCCAGACCTGGGCCATCACTTGCCATGGGGCTGCCAAAGGACCCTGCTACCAGCACTCGGGGTTCAGCCCCTGGGGATGGTGCCTGGTGAGCCAGAGCACTGCCCACAACCCCAATTTTATCTCACACAAACCCATGCCTTATATTGGCAGGTTTAGCTCAGAAGGTTTATGGTCAGCAAAGTGACTGAGAACTATTGCACAATCTCTGTTCCAAAAGCCATGCAAAACACCTAAGTACTGAAGAAAACATTAATACAAAATATTTAGAAATTAAATTATCCTCTAAAGTCTCTGTTCATGGTGGCTCATTTTAAGACCACTAACAGCACACACAAAGAAATTCATTATACAGAACATTGAAGAGTCCAAACCTGATACAAAGCAAGAGTGTGTCCATATCTCTGGAGCGGCCCTTTGGATACAGGTACTACATTCCATATACTGCTTTCCAAATTGTAGCTAGAAGAGAAATAAAAAAGGAAACATTTTCAACCTGCAGAGGAAATAGAGGGGCTTGTATGCTCAAACTAACTCCTGTTTGGCAGACTTGATCAGTCCCTGTTTATCTGACATGGTAATTTGTTAGCAGCAACAACACCACTGCCATTGCTTTGAACTATTGCAATAGTGCACTAACTTGTGATAATGCACTAAACATTCATCAAGCAAAACAGGAGCAGCTCCTTAAGGGACCCATCAACAATCTCAGAAAATAGGAGTAATTAACAAAAATCACAAGACCTGATCTGTTATCAGCCATGTAAAAAACCCCACCCCACTAAACTGCTCATACCACACGCTTTTGCACTACTTTGAAGATTTACTGTTGGGCACTCTCTTAACTATACGGTTGATTTTAATTCCATTATATTTTAATTAATTAATCAACACACAACATTAGATAAGAGAGGTAAAAAAATAAATTACAAAGGTAGAAAAGAAAAATCCAGAAGATGATGGGATTTATTTTGGATGGTTGCAAATGCATTGGAGAAAGCAACAGGCAGACAATAGCAGAAGTAAACATGCTAATAATACACTAATAAATATCCTAACACTTGCATTTGCCACATTTAGGGCCTCTACATATAAAATTACCATCCAAATCACCTGGATACTATTAACAGCTGCTTCAACTTTGTTTTCAATAGGTGGTCAAATACACACACACAAACTGCCACAAGTACAAAAAGTTGGAATACAGGTGACCTGCCTGACCTTACTGTGATGGCACCAGCAGGCAAAGTGCAAGCCCTAAATACAAGTCCCCTGTAATCATAAATTAACATCAATAATGCACATGGCTTTCAAAATGTGCTGTGTGGAAACACCAGCAGTGAATTTCTTTCACTGTTTTACCACCACAAACCTCTTCATGTTTTGCAGTTTTTCACAAAACTGAGGGACATATTAATACCACATACAGTTTGATGTTGCCCATATTTTCACTTTCTATATCATAAGAAAATTGCAAGCATAAAGACCATTAATAAAAACCTAAAAGAGATATAAACCTTTCAGCTAAATCAGAAGATAGAAGCTTCCTCCCTGGTAGGATCTGTCTTCCCTAAGCCCCATCAGAAAGGACGTGACAAAGGAGAAATCACTTACTTCAACACCATTTGGAAGGAACTGTAGTTAAAGGTGTATCCACCAATCACCCACATGAACTTCCCGTGTAGGACGGCCTTGTGGGAAGCACGACCCACAGAGGGGCTGAAGGGCTTCACATTGGGCAGAACCCAGTAAGACTCCGTGGAAGGGACGTTCAAAGAACAATCTGGACCTGTTTTGTAAACAAATGTGCAATTTGTACAATCTGTTAGACGGGCACGTTAAAGCCAATAAAGCAGAAAAAGGGGAGGCTTAATTACAGATGTCAGGATTGCTCATTCTGACAAAATATGGTGTACACTTTTATGTTTAACAGATGCTCAATGAAAAAATTGACAACAGGGGATGTCAATCTAATTGAAAGCGTTAGATTAGCTCAAATAATAACAATTCATTTCCACATTCTTCTCAGAAAACAGACTGTATGAGTCACATATTAAAAGAAAGGCACAAAGCATCACATTTTTAAATGACCTGTCATTAGATCTAAAACTTTTAGCACTGTACGTTACCTCTGGACAAAACACAACTACATATTATTTTTTTGTCAAATAAGGAAAAGTCAGCAAAAATGTATCATTTTTTTAGTTATAGGACTATTACAATCACAAACAGCAAAATCTATATTTTTATTTGTTCTGTAATAACAAAAACATCTTCTCTTCATCATTGGTTTTTGCTCTAGATCTTATTTAAAACCTGAATATATATATGTATGTGACTGAACAATAAAACAGCACACAAAATTTAACATAGTTAAATTGAAAACTAAGTAAGGTACATTTTAGGATCATCTCAGGACAGCTCATGAAAATATTACATCACCGCTCCGCAATGGTCAAAATAAAGAAACATGTCAGAAAAGACAATACTGTTACCCCACTGCATAAATCTGTGGTTTGTGTAACCTTAGAAAACTGTGTTCTACTGAAAAAGAAGAGATTAGTGCTGGACACTGTTTACAGGAGAGTAATAAGGATGTTCCAATTACAGAAACCACTGAATTCCTTTGAACTACCGACTTTTTCACTTGGAAAAAAAAGAAAACTCGGAAGTAAATAATAAATATCTGTAAAATAAGTGATAGAGGGTGGATATGAAGAGTCCACAGCCTCTCTGAATATGAAGAGCTGAGATTTATGAAATGCAGCTTGAAGAAGTCATGTTCAAAGCAAACAAGAGGAGACAGTTCTTCAGGCATAAAGTATCAGATCTCTTTGGCAAGGATACTCTCCTGGCAAAGGATGCTCTGGATGCAAAGATTTACATGTGACAAGGAGACACCAGACATAATTTTAGAAGAGAGAGCTGCTGAAGTTGACTAAGTAAGCTAAATAAGTAATGTACATGAAGTTCATAATTTTAAAACATTTTCTTGGGGGAATGGGAACACAGGGAGATCATGTTTTTCCAATGTTTATCGTAATTTTGGGGGCAACTTGCTACAGTTACTTCCTGTACACAACAACCAGGCATCCCAACTGTACAGAACCAGCTGCCAACTTTCCTAGTACGCTATAGAAGAATGATGTCCACTTGTATCCAAATTACCTTCCATTCACTAAACGATGAAGACACTCAATTCCCATAGTTCATTATACCTTCTACTCAGAGAAAGATTAATGGTATTTGAATGAGGTCTAATGAGAGTATGAACAATTCAGTATATTATTTCTTAAGCATTAATAATTGATACTGTAATAGAGTTGTAACCACAGCAAAATCGTGATTTGGTAAATCACTGGAGGAAACACTTTATTTGAATATAAAAGGGCTTTAAAATAAACAATTGATTAAGTATTCTTTGATCAGAGAAGAGCTTAAAATGATGGAAACGGTGCCCGCAGGTCGGAAAGAGGAGCCGCGTCCCTGCCGCTTGTCCCCGCGAGCCGCCGGGCACTGGGATGTCGCGGCCAGCAGTGACCCCTGGCGGCGAGCGGCGAGCAAAGCCGAATTCCTGCGGCACGCCCAGACACGGCCACCCCGCACCGACTGCAACGAAAGCAACGCAGGAAAACCGCCTAACACTAAGTTAAGAATGCAAAAACCTTAACCAGATCAGCGATGGAAAGATTGTCACAGACAACCCTCTTCCAGCCTCCGTGCTTTGTCAAAACTGAATTACAGGAAAGGGGAGAGAGAAAGCAGAAACACCGCGTGTGTCACAGAGTCATAGAAAGCCTCGGCTTGGAAGGAGCCTTAAAGATACCGAGCTCCAACCGCACTGCCACGGGCAAGGCCTTACCGCGTTAGGTATCAATCGGTACAAATATTGAATATATAGCTGCAAAAATGCAAAACAATAGAAGGATTCTGGCCTCTACTGAAACATCATTTAAAAAGCAAATTCTTTCGTATGGCTATTCCTTTATAAAAGCAAGGTAAATGAAGGACTTATAAATATCATTTATAGATTTTTCTACTTGAATACATATACTATTATTTCTGAAAAAATACATATTCTCTTCAGAAACACCACATTCACTAAATATGTGCCTTCTGTGCAACAAAGAGCACTACAGCTGCAGAACAAAGATAATGAAAAATATGTTTTGTTATGTTTTATGCAAATATGATTTTTCTCCATTCATTTAAAATTGAATTTCTTTCTTATCTTCCTAATGTGTCAGTCAAACCACTGGAGGGGTGGAGGAAGTCTTCTAAAAACAGCAAACAACTCTATAAACCTGAACTGGAAGTCAATTACATTATCCTCTAAGGTAGGAAAAAATTCTATAGGTTTGAAAAAGCGATTTATCCCCACCACACATGACAAAGAATCTAATTTCTATTTATTGAGGAGTTTCATGAAAAGCCAAGGTAACAATCTGTTCCAGTAGTTTAAGTCATAAGATCAATTTCCACCTAATGACTAAACATCATCTACTGTCTTCAAACCAAATCTTTTCCTTTGGGATCACAGGAGAAAAAAACAGAAGTATTGATGTGTTGAATATAAATTTCACAGTGCTCTTCATACAATCTACTCAAAGCAATTTTAAAAGTATTTGTTGTTTATTCTGGTTTTGTTTGTCTGATCATTTGAGTGGAGAATTATTACTTTAACATCATTTTTCAACTACCACAACTCAGTGGTTGGAAACAGTCCTACAGTCAGACCGCTTGTGCTGGAATGGCTTGCTAATTCCTTCTAGGAATTCTAACAGTAGGTGTACCCATGTATCCCTACACTGCCCCTGCACAGCTCTGCAACACCCACACTGGATGTAATTATTTCTCCCATCCTGCAAATAGTCTTGCTGAAAATGAGACTCAAAAGCAGGCAGAAAGATCCTGGTGAGGCATCCAGCTAGAGCAGCAGGGCAGCAAGCTGTGCCAGGACTCAGGCTCCTCCAGGAATGACACAGAAATCCTAATGCACACAAACTGATGCAGTTCTTGAAATGCCACCTGGCTGCTGTTATTCAGGCAGGGAGAGTGGATCATCCAAGGGCAATCTGGCCGTGGGGAATGTGCAGGGTCAGTCTGAGCAGGGGAGCCAGAAGGGCTGCAGGGCCTGCCACGGGTGGGTACTGCTCCACAGCAGCCTTGAACTGCTCAGCTCCAGACCCCACACTCGAGATCAACAAGGCTGGTACAGAAGAAAAAGGCCAGATGTCACAGCAGTGCTTGCTAGAAGCACATTGCAGGGAAAGCTTTCCCAGTCTTTCGTGACGAGAACAAATTCAGTGTCTGGTAGACATTGCATGAGATTTGTCATCTTAAACAAAAACAGGTTTTGCTTCTCACTCTCTAAAAGAAATAAGGACTTTTCAGATCAGCTGTGGCTGACAATACCCATTGGACTAGAGATTTTGAGACTCCATGCTAATGGCAGCAAGGTACCAAGCTCCAGTTCTCTCTGCTAACAACTTCTCAAAAACTTCACAGCTCTAAGACAAAATCCTCCTTCCAATTCCCAGATGATGTACTGATGGCCAGTTTATCCCAATTTTTCTTCTACCAGTCTTGATATCACTGGTAGAAAGACCTGGTCTGTCTATACGCCCCACAAATGTTTATAAACAGCAACACTCTTCCCTCCCAGCCTTGATTTTACTTATTTAAACAAACCATGCTCTGTTAGTGCCTTCCAGAGCCCTGACCATCCTAAGGGTTCTCCCGCTGTGTCTGTATTCATAAAACCATGAAGCATTCTACTAATGCTTTCATATATTTAACTGGAGTTTCTGTGACTGATTATCCTACCAGTGCACTTGGCACTTTAGAGTTTGCAGAGCATATAAAATTAATAATGTCGATTAGTTCATGTTCTAATTGAGATAGACAAGCAAGTTTTCTCCCATGTCACTTTCCACATTTCAATCCAAGATTATAAAACGAATTCTTAATACTCTTAGTCTCTAAATGTATTAATTTACAATTTATACTGAAGTAATTACATCCTACACATTACTTTTTCGCAGGATATTCTGGTTCTCCTTCATATTTAAAGTAGCTTCCACCTTTGCATTACTAGATTTCATTAGCAGCCTTATAGGTAGATTATAAAACTTATGTAACAATATCAGTCCCAAGATCAGCCTTTAAGGAGCACTGGTATCTTTCCATACTTGTTCAGAACACCCACTCACATTTCATGATGAAGCAGCTGAGTTCCCCTTACTGTTTCCTTATGTATGCACTGCACTCTTCAGATTCAGTGATTTCCTGTCATCAGATGCTGAGGTTCAGATAAAATATATTGCATTTTCCTGTCAATTTTCTTACAGACTATCTTCCTACAAACTACATTGGTAAATTTAGATTTCAACTGTTTTGTTATTAATCACAATATATGTTTAATTATTTCTTTCCTCAAGTTATGGCCTAGAACTCTACACGATGCTGAAATGAAGCTAATGGGTTTTGAGCTCCATGAATCACTTTCTTCCTAATCTTAAATGAAGGTGCCACAGATAATAAACTAAACTTAGTATTTTACCTTAGCAGGGAGATCAGCACTATCTCCTTCTTGTATGCAGGACAGTGTATTGCTTGGGATCATTATTTTAATCAGGTGTTTGCATGTTCTATTTTACTACATTTAAGTATATGCATTTTAAAAAAATATTTAGAAGATCATAGATTTACTTTAAATGGATTATAATTCTCATTAAAACTCACAAATAGCAGGGGACTCCCTTCCTAATTAGACATAGAGAGCATTATCAACCCCTTTAATGCAGCCATTTAGTGAAATGAATCAAATAAATTCTGCTAAACTTGCTTTCACTAATTGTCAAATGACACCATAAAGGTATTTAAAACTGAAGCTGGCTCTTCATTTACCTGTGATGTTCTTTCTCTTGCAATAAGGACACTTGATTTTTCTCACACAGTTTTCAGACACTAAATTTCTAATTATGACAGCTATATTTTGTTTACAAATTGCACAGTCCTCCAAGGATGTCTGACAAACTGTTAAATTCCATCTGAAGATAAAACTGAAGAATGTTTCCAGTATATAGGAAATGACTGTTCATTATAAGACAATTCCTTCCTACCAATTCTATATATGTAAAATTTTCTTAGACAACTCTCATTTTTATGATCAACATAAAAATCTACAAATATGGAGTGCAGAAATTGGATTTTAACTTAAAATTGGGGACAAAAAGATTCCTTGGATGTGTGTCTTTATGTGCATACACAGTAAAAATGCACACAAATTTAAGAGGACATTTCCCAGACTGTAAAACTGCAGTTCCTCCTTTCTGAATTGATACTTGGCTGGGAGACGACCTGAAAAGTAAAACTGAGACAAAGAGGGCATTATCAAAGGGCAGTGCAGTTTTAAGAAACCTGCTTCTATTTTCTTTTTCCTTTCAAAAACAGGTCTGTCCAAAGCAAATGTTACATCACAGGTCCTCATCTCTGAAGACACAGACTTGTGTGCTTTCTGTTCACGAACATCCAGGCACAACGGGCCCAAATCTCAGATTTCAGACCTCTAGGCATTTGGCACAAGCTCTTTCCAGTGCTGAATTTCACCTCCAGCTGCCTGAGACCCCATCTCAAACCTTCTCCATCAGTTTCAATAAACCAGCACCACAAAGCATAGCTTTGCTAAATCTCAACAGTGGGGAATAAGGCAGGGCAAACAAGAGAGTCTGACATCAAAGCCTTCCACTGAGGCAGGGGGAACAAACCCAGCTCCAGTGAGTCCTTTCAGGATAACCTAAGTTGAGCATGGACACACATTGACAGAGTAGGTCTGGCCATACTCAAGATGCTGTTACAATAAATGCCACAGTATCAAGCAAGCAAAACACTGATTTTACACTGCAGGAGTCATATCTCCTTTTATTCTTTCATTGTTTACTCTTCTCCTTACATAAAGGCTCATTTTTCCCCAGAGAGATGTTATAAAATTCAAGCTGCCTGAATTGCTAATGGACTTATTTCAAAGTTAATTAGTTTAATTTCAGAATCTGGTCTTCTGCTACCTCTCTGTCTGCTAGGAGCAGATCTGTAGGGAGAACCAACTAACTATACATGTTCCAGAAATTTTATTGGTGTTTTAACTTTGGATTAGGGCTGAATGCCTGTTTGTGGCTGGTGTGCATTGTGTGCAACCCTAGAGCTCATTTTTTAGTGTAGTTCCTTCTAAAAGGAATGTACTTCCTCTGTTTTCAAACCATCTCACGATGCAATCCAAAACACAATAAACATGAAGGATCAGATTTGCTTTCAAGGTGCCCTACTGATCCTTTTAAAGACTAATTTAAACACACCCTGTAATTCCTCCCTAACAGATTCTCCTTTTGCTTGCACAACTGATGTTCAATGATCAAAGTATCAATAAAGTTTCCCTTAAATTCAAGAGAGCCTTCAACTCTTTTTTTCCCCAGTCTACACCCAGTAGTTAGCAATGTTTTCAGCATTTTCAAAGATAGCCCACTTAACCCTCTTAAAAATGTGGAACTGTTTGATATCCTTCCAGTCATCCTGAATTTTTTCACCTGTCACAGAAGCTTTTAACTGTTTGGAAATCTCTCTGCTCCTTTACAGCCTGAAACAATCCAAGACATGGTGTTCCTGGTATCCAAGAGAATCTTCTGGCTGTGAAAACACATTCAGCAAAAGCATCTTTCTATAAAATTCTTAAATAGGTCAGATTGTGCAAGAGCCACCACTTTGGTCTCAGCCAAGTCCCCATTTCTCTTTTACATGTGCCTAGCAAAAAGAAAGAGAGCAAGTCAGCAGTTTTAAGGCATATTTTTTTCCTCCCTGAATTACATCCACGGCATTTTATCAGCAGGCATTGACACATTCTATTAGATAATATCAAGACAGATTAGCCAGGAATGGGACAGTGTAATATGGTACAGAACTCATAAAGAAAATACTCCTTAGGGAAAAGTTCAGCCTCCCTTATGTTGGGTAAATATTTTAAATTAACCAGATCTTGTATAAATACTAAATTTTGTTGTTATTTGACACCAACCACCTCAGAAATATTTAAGATTACTAGCATTATTAAAAAATACTTTGATTTTAAAAAACCAATACATTTAACTAGTGCATGTTTTGTTAAGTGCAATGTCTGTTAAAAATACAAATTATTTCAATGTTTTGCTTTCCAAGTCTAGAAGTTTTCATTGTGGTTTTATTCTATATTTGTACAACTAGCAGCCAGCTGCAAGTATCCACAAGATCCTTGTATTACATTCCACCAGATGTATCCAACAATGAGAGGACACTACTTTTTACTCAAAAAAATTATGCCATCCCAAAGAATACCCAAGACTGTTCTCTTTTCTCAGAATACTTCTCTTAAATGTTAAATGTTCTTCGGAGCTGCTCCTTCAACAACAGCCACAAGATGTCACCATTGTAAAAGAAAAACGCCACACAGTAAAATAGGAAATTCTGGGATTTATGTTCTGAATCACGGGTTCTAATTATTGAACACCCAAATCAATGCACTTCAATGATTTTTCTTTTTTAATACAGGCACTAAAGTTACTAAAAAAAAGTTAAGAAGAAAATACTAATAAAAAATGGAACATAAAATTCTCTCCAAAAGCATACAGATCAAGATCCTTCAGCCACTTGGTTTGAATTGCCAAACATAAGAAAAACTTGTCAGACAGCGAGAGAAAAATTTATGATTCCAGCATTACAAATAATCTGCACAGAAGATACTATCAGTGTAGAAACTACAGAGAATACAGCTATAAATAAATCAAGAAACAGAACAGAGAAGAAAGTAGTCTCCCAGAGAGCTTACGGAAAGTTTGGTATATAATAAGGGAAAATAATTATTTATCCAAGCCAGCTCATCTGTGACAGAATGAAAACAAAAAATTATTGAAATCTATGCAGGCTCAGTGAAAATCCAAGGAACATGAAGCAAATTATCTTTAGATGATCCCATGCACTGTAGGAAAGAGTGAGAAGCTGGTGTGTACAGAAATGCTAGGTGAAAGGAAGGTACTAGCAGTGGAAATCAGATTTTTAACTTTATTTTGTGCTCAAAACTTCTAATTAAGTTCATAGCACTGTATCTGAAGGTATAGCCTAAAAAGCGTTTCCAAAGATTTGTGACATTTCCCCACTTTGCACTCAGCAATCTGACATTGCAAGGAACCCATGCACAAATAAAAGGGTGATAATCTTGCTGCAAATTCGATTCACAACTTCTAGACAGAGATGAAGCCTTCAGGATCTTTTTGTGGACTGCAGTCCTGGAAGGCTTTAAAAGACTCGGCCATAAGTCTACACTATATTTCCATTCAATGACCATATTGCTAAACCACTTCCCTTCTGTGGGTGCACTGACTGCCTTTTAATGAACAACTCATTAATTATTAAGAAGTGAAATGTATTAAATCGCATCATGACTGTGGAGTAATAGGTGTGACAGCTAATAGGAGTTAAAAAGTCATTTCCTTTGACATGCCAAAAGAAACAGCAATAAAACAGAACAGAGGCAGGAAGTCATGGGAAGAGGGCACATCAGCTGAGTAATCTGGAGGGATTTTAACATTTCTGTCAAGAGAAGAATGGCAGTTTCTATGCATAGCAAGCTAAGCCAATTGAGATTTGTAACAGAAGTGGTAAATGATAAAAACAAAAATCCACAAGCATCTAGCATAATTATAGTAAGTGAATTAAACATTTAGGATCTTAAATAATTTATCTGTAATGAGAAACAATGATTTATGGTACTGGGAGTAAAACTGCTGCACATGCTCACAGTACATCCCTTAGTCCACACAGACACTCTTGTACCATTATAACAAAGCAGTTCACCTTCCTTTTTCATTGAGAGGCTGACACAAGTAATACCCAACAAAAACCAGAGAGTGGATACTTACTTCAGGAAACACTAACAATATGATGCAATGCGCTGTGACATTAAAAGGAGTGGGGGAAGAAAATCAAATTAGCTAGACACTAAACTAAGAAAAGCTTACCTTGCCAGCTGTCATTGCAAACACAGAGCTTCTCTCCTGTCAGGTCACAGTAGCCGTGGTCCGGGCTCCCACAGTTGGCTTTACAATATGGAATATCACAGGCCTCTCCTTTCCAGTACTTGTCACACTCACAGTACACCCGGCTCGGTACAGACAGACTGGTTGTGCACTTGCCATGTTCTGAGCAGTTATTAGGGCATGAGTTAATTCTGAAAAGAAATAAATATGTAAGATAAGAGAAATGATGACCTACGAGCTGATGACAGTGGTTTCATGTGACAGTACTCCAGCAGTATTTGTTAGGTACAGCATGTTTTACCCTGAAAAATTTCCACGTACTGATAAAAGACAAGTTTAATGATGATTTTACAGGCAAATGAGCTGAAAAGGTGTTTATCCAGTCTTACATACAAAGTCTGTGATGCACTCAAGATCACAAATACCTTGCACTGCTACAAGTATTGACATCAAGCAGAAGGACAGGCCCTGCCTAGACAGATCACCACCTACTTTTCTCCTATGTTCCAGTATAAGCACTCAGTCCCTTCGAATGCTTGTTATCTCTAGAAACAACCACACTGGAAGTAATTGAGTTTAAACTCTCCACCACAGGCATACAGTGAAAGGGTTTTCCTGAGTAGCTCTGGTCCATACTATTAACAGTATGCCTGACATCTGCGGAGAATAAATGAGGGAAAAACAAGTAAGGAAAAATACAAGACTGCTAACATCCTGAAACTACTTACAGGTAGCACTTCATGCTTTGAATCCCTGATAAAAGAGCCACCTTAACTCTGCAGTCCAAGACGAAAAAACAGGAGAGCTTAGGCTGAACGAAGTCTGTGACTATTATGGGAATGAGCATTTCTGTGATACACCCTACCAAACATTGAGATCACAGGCAACTGGAGTGCAAAATTAAGCTAAGTGGTTCCAGAAATGCAGGCAACTCCTCGGAGATGAGGGGAGATGCAGGACATGGAAGTATGAGGGTCCAAGAGCTTCCATGAACTCAGGCAGTAAGTTCCTGACGAAGTCCAAATAGGATTTGAAACTTTTTTTGATGACTTACAGCAAAGGGTTGGGTTGAAACTCAGAATAAAGTGTTACTAGAAAGCTCTAATGATAATACAGACCACTCTCTGTAGATGTGAGAGATGGATACTGTTCATAGCTTTCCTTGCTCTTACTGAATGAGGAAAGAGCTGTTAAAAGTTAGCAAAGAATTGTTCAAGGCTGGCCTTTGACAAGATGTTGCGGTAGGACAGTCAGGAGACACGTTTTTGTCTTCTAGAGACTCGCATCTTGAAGGACTGATTCTGTCACACTGCTGAAATAGAAAATTCCACATCTGGCCTGCAAATGTCCTGAGGGTTTTGCCCGGTAACACACATGGCATTAAATCCATTGATGGCATTAACAGCTGTAGGCTACAGCTGTGAGGAACCTCCCCCCAACCTCACAGGGAGAGCGTTCTGCAGGAAGGTGAACAGTTGAGTTTTTCCATAAGGAAATATTAGTTTGAAAGTTGACCATTTCCCATTCCAACTGGTTCATTAAGGATTCAGACAAAATGAGAAAAACTGGATCAGCAGAATTGGAAGCAAGTTCCTGACTCCAAGGAACAGAAAATTTACTCAGACTGTTCTGGAGTAATTAGTTGCTTGCTACTAGAATGGCACTTTAGTCACAGATCTTGTGTTTCTGTCTTCCACAAAATAAAGGAATACAAGTGGTCCATCAAGATGAAGTCGAAAAATAAGGAAGAGGGTAACAGAAGCAGAGTGCAATAGACCAGTGACAGAAGCAAAGTTAATGCAGCCGTTAAAAGTAATTGTAGGTACTTCTTTATCATAAAAAGTGTTACTGTTGGTTCATTAAAAAATAATTTAAAACTATCCATTTCAATAAAAGACATAGAAGAACAGAGTACATAGAATTTCATGAGTTATATATGTAATGTAATTAAAAACTGGCAAGTTTTTTCATTTATTTTAAATCTACAAAAAAAATTAGGTAATGATATGTAGCATGCACCACATTACCAAGTAATGAAAGAATGTACATACACTCATTTCTTAAGAATGCTGAGTTTTATTGCCATTTGCTCCCAAGACAAATAAAAAAAGTGCAATAAAAGCTTCAGGGATAACTGAAAAATGCATCTAATTACAATAGAAAGTCTGCCAGGTGATTGCATTTTACTGATGTCAACTGACAAAAATTAAAAATACCCAGTCTTCTAGGCTGCCATTTCCAATGCAATATATATAGTGAGGTTTCCCAAACTTTGAATAGCTATTTATTATCTGGTCAAAGGTGGGCCATCTGCTGCAAATTACAGCAATAATCTTCCCACAGACAATTTAACAAGTACTGTGCCAAAAGCAAAGCTATGGTCAGAAACACAAATAGGAATTTTAAACTAATTAAGAATATGACAAAAGTATTACATATACTTTCACATAAGAAATGCAGTGCTGGCCACAACACCCCAATAACTGGTATTGCAGAATCTGAAGGGATTGAGAGAAAGGAGCAGGCATATCTTCAACCATGGAAAAACTGTCACATGAAGAAACATGTCCAAAAGGACCAAGCAATTCCCTCTTGAACCAAGGCATCCAAAAGAAGAGATGTTGCATTGTGTCACATGCACATCCCAAATGAGACAGAAGTTGCAAACAACTGGTGCATATAAAAAGGAAAAGGCTGGATACGTACTCAGAGAAGCTGACACAGAAAAGGAGGCTGGACAAAAGCAATCATGGTTATATCAGATTAGACTTTGCCATCAGAGAAACTAAAAGACACACAGGGCAGGTAAGATTTACGAAGGCAGAGTACAGACTGAGTGCAAATGGAGACGGAAAATAGGAGGGGAAATAACCAAGAAGAAGAAAAGAAATGGAATTAAATCTTTGTGACTGGCACAAAAATCCAAGTGGAATTGCGGGGAAGGTTTCAAAAGCCAATGTACATTCAGCAAGAAAAATCAAGCAACAGATGATCCTAGTTCAAGAGAAGGGAATTTATATGACAGCAGATAGAATCTCCCTTCTAGTCCATATGACAACTATATGTGTTGGATAAACACTGGAGGGGATACATTCTAGTTCCATATGGCATAGGAAAAACATACTCTGGGAATGGCCATGTGACTTCACTCAAAAAAACCATACTCCATCTCTAAGAGTTTTTTTTTGCCCTAACTCATACCTTAATAATTTATTACAAGCCCAGCTCCCTGGTTTTAGACACTTACCACTAAGTATGACTCCTATGCTATGAAAAAAACCAAGGTAATTACTTAGCACAAAAATACTTACGAATAAAAAATGTTAAATCCCGTTAGGTTATAAGCAGCATCACTGAAAAAGTGTAGCAATGCATAGCCAGATGTAGTAACCACTTCAGGAACAGTTTCATTTCCACGCACTTCAGGGACTATTAGACCACTGGAAAAGAGAAGAAAAACGTTTTTAAGCAATCTTTGGCATAATTACGGAGGCAAAAAAAAAAAAAAAAAAAAGANAAAAAAAAAAAAAAAGAGGGAGTTAAACAAGATAATTCATAATTTAAAAACTTATTTTTAAAAAACAAGCCATAAAATGGGTATAAAACTTGTCCATGACTCTGCAAGGTAAGTCAGGGGTTTCCAGGAAAATGCCTGTGTATAAGCATTAACATTCCATGCAATGTCAGCAGTAAGTATCCAAATAATGGATTTATGCTATGATTATCTAACCAGAACTGTAATGTTTTGGAATGCATTCTAATACAACCTTACACACGTTTCCACAATATTAAGATAAGAAAGCAAGCTAGTTAACATATTAAAGCCTCTACTGTTACTTTTTTCCCCAATAGCTGAAAATGTCCATACATGACTACTTGGACTGAAAGATTAATAAATACACTCACCTAAATACAGCTATTAAAGGTGCATATATTGAATCTCCATCGTATACATACATATGGTCCCAACTACATTCTGTGGCAAAGTGATTAAATCTTAATCTTAGGATCGCATTTGGGCTGAAAAAAAAAGAAAATTGATGCAAAACACTATTTACAGAATTACTGATCTCATAAGATAAAGACCTCACAGTAGAATTGATCATGCCAACATAACTATTAAAACATTTTGAGTAGTAACTAAACATTTCAAAGTGTTAAATAACAAAAGCCAGGGCAAGTAAATATTTCCCTTTATCTTAGAAAATTTAAAAATAACATATTCAGTCCACAGCTAATAATCCCTAAAGTTAATAAGAGGCTTAAGTTCACCAGATTTTATCAGTCTTCAGAACCACAAATTTAGAGCAATTAAAATAACTCATTTTAATACACTAGCTTTACTCTGCAGTGTCAAGACTATGAACTTTAAAGAATCTTTCAAGATAAAATCACCTACACATCCTCTTTCCAGTATTACACTAATTATTGAAAATAAAAATCTTACAACACAAATCTAAAATTGCAGCCAATATTAGTGCAAGTGCCTCCTTCCTCCCCTCTGCCAACAAGTGGGAAATGTCACCAGTTTTTGGCTGAGGTCCAAATGGATCTGTAAACTTTCTGAAAGGGGAATTTTCACATATCACAGAATTACCATACAGATATAGATATATATATATATATATTCCATGAAACATAATGATTATTTTCTTTTAGTTCTCCTCTTTACTGACAGGCTTGGGTACAATTTGTCAGTTTGGAAAACATGTGGGGTTTTGTGACAGATCCTTTGGAGAGAGCTCTTTGTTCATGCTTTAAGACTGAATGTTATACACATATGTGACTTCCTTGTGTGCTGACATTTTGCACGGTGTTCCTGGGTTGCTTTACTCCTCCCCAGACTGTGCAGCACATTGATTCCTCCAGCTACCCACTCTGCCATCTCCTGAGAACAGGAGGAATGGAGAGGGGAACAGCTTCAAAGCGGACTCTGCCTGCAGTCCTGAGGTGTGTTTCCACTTTAGCACAGTGCAGCGCAGTGCAAATATTCCTGAGCAAAAAGAGAAGTCTAGCTAGGTCAGAAACATATTCAGCCTTGTCATCTAGATATCAAAGCTTCATTTTAAATGATTTTGCAAACTACCTGTAACTTCACTGCTGCTTTGTTTAAATTATTGCCTGCATATAAGCAGACCAAAGTTAGATCAGACACATCATTTCTGAACTGCAGCAGTGGACCAGGTAATTGAGATTATGCAACATGGAAATACAGAAGGAGTTAATTTTCTTCTAGAATTTAGTAGAACTCTGAACTAGAGTCAGCAAAATTCTGACCCATACCCTGAGGGGGAAAAAAATCCCACTGAAATGTAACCAATTTGTGCCATTAACACTTAGCCATACTAATTTATGTGTCTCATTATATCTTCAGGCATGTCTGCGTGTTTCTGTGCTGAAAAATTAGCAACAGGCATGAGACATCTAAACTGCAGTCACAAAACTATTTTAAAATTAAGTACATGAGGAATTGTAGAGTGCAAAAGAAAATACTTTATAGGAGCACTAACTTTTGAGAAACACATAACTGAATAAGCATTCTGTACTTGAGGCCATTCCTCATTTATCACTGATATGAGTAAAATAAAATAAGTCAGGTAATGAGTAAAAAAAAGGGATTCTGTAACTACTTTTGGAACTTATATAAAGGTACTCAAATATGCAACAAATTTATCACTGGGTTTTGAGGGCCTACAGCACTGGCCAAATACCAATGTCAGCCTAATTTTTGCCAGCAATATGAATGGGAATGGAATTCAGCCAACTCTAAGCAATCCTGAAAATCCTACTACCATTTTTTAAAAATTCTATATAATATTTAAACAAAACCAAAACAAACTAACAATACACCAAACTGTTCATATTGTATCCTCATGCAGTCTCTGCGTGAGTTCTTTTGATCTCTAGAACATACAGTACCAAAGCGTTCAGAAAATTCAAGCTATGAAAATAGATACTTACTATCCTTCAATTAACCATGTGCATTTGGTTTTATATTTATAATTTATAGGTCCATCTGTTAAATATCCAGAAGGTTCTGTTAACCTACAAGAGGAAAAACAGTGCTGTAATAAACCAGAGACAACACAACAGAATATGAATCATTGACATGCCAAGAGAATCTTTCTGGTTGGAAAGAAAATTGGGGCTAGGGAAAACAGTCAAGTCTCTCTTCGTATTTCTCATCACACTGTTTGTGCTCATAAAAACTTGAATTCTGATTATTCTATATCATTGATTTGCCTTCTTCTCCCGGGCATTCACTTGTATTTTTTCTAGTTCAGTAGCAAATAATTTAAATTATCCTTCACACAAAGTGGATCCAAGCCAGTGTAAGGGGGTTTTGTTTAAGAGCATTTTGGTTTGCTTTGCTTATTTGCTTTGCCATTGCCTTACAACTCACTTCTGAAATTAGACAACACCAGCCATGGGAAAATTCTCCTAGATCAAGACAAATTAAGATATAAATTTAAATAAGCATATCTGTCAGCCGGCTCCTCTGTTATTCCTAGTCAGTACCCTGTCTCTTCACAGTGGTCTCCAGTGATTACCCAGGAAGGAGTTTAAATCCCTACAGATTCTCCACACAGCATTACACCACCTTCAATGACTTGCAGCTCAGGGACACTTTCAGTCCACAGCTGTGCCTTTGGGATCATGCTTTATACCACTCAAAATGTAATGATCTGTGTTTTATTTCCCTTCTTTCCCTCCTCTGCCCCTTTTCCAACCTGAGAAATCCTTGCTCTCTGCTTTTAATACATCTTTTGTATTCTCCTAGAGCCTGCTGAGATGCAACACAGAGATCAGCATATTGTATTCAAGATGCAAGTGAACCATGAATCTGTACAGTAGCAATATTATTACCATTTTATTCTCTATTCGAATTTAAGATTTTATTTGCTCTTTCAACAACTACTGTTCTGACATTTGAAACAGAAATAGCTGCTGTAACTTTTTTTTTGAGTGATAATAGCTCAATGCTCATCATATATAGAAATTCCTTTAATGTAGAAAGAACCTTTTTCATCCATTCATATGTATTACTTTGTATTAATCTATGCAGTGATAAAACAGCAGATTAAATTCAATAATCTATTAACATAAAAGCTTTCTGAAAGAGCCTGGCATCTTCAGCACAGTGTATCTTCACTAATCCACTCCATTTTCTGCATCCTTTATGATTATGTTCAGGCCTTATAATGCACATCTCTAGTGGCCTTACTCCACTGGGGAAACAGACCATCCCACTCTTCAATAATAAATAACAATAACAAATATAAATAGATCCTCAGAAACACTCACTTCTTTCACTATATTGTTGAAAGAGAATCATTAAGTTTCACTGAATAAGAAAAGCTTTGTTTGTCTGTTTTGTGTGATTTTTTTTTTTTCATAAAAGGCAGTAATACATCAGATTCCAATCAAAATCATTTCAGTGCTGTCATATGATTTATATACAGAAGTAAAGCCTTATTTAGCAATCCAGAGAACATTTATTTTCCTGGAAGAAGTGTGAAATATTACAAGTACTCGTTTGCAGTCATGACCATTGCCTTCTTAGTAGTTGTACAACACAACAGAGGTGACTTAGAAGAGTTGTTTTTATTAGATCAGCCCTTTGGTACTAGTAAAGTACAAACAATTTCCCTTGTCTCCTAGGCTGATAATTTTTTGATAAGCAGTTTCTTTTGGAAGAGTAGATAGCCTTTGAAACAGCCATTTCACCTTGTTGAGAAAAAAAGTAAATAAATAAGAGCACGACATTGCTTTGCAATAATGTTTGTAGAAAATGGTAAGATAAGGGGTTGTTCTATTTAAAATAAATACATAGCAAGACAGATTGGAATTACTTTAAGTTTCTTGAGTCACACCAAGAACTTTTCTGTATTACTTTTCCTTCCAAGTGCTATCCAATACCAACTCCCATAACTACCAAAGATAAGCAGTACCACTTTCACGTAACCCCTTGCCCAATCAAGGGCAATATTGTCTTTCATATAAAGCCAGGTATTCATCAGCACAGTTTTCCTCTGTGACTAACAGTGATTCTGTCCAATAACCACAATGCAGATGAGCCAAGCTGACTACGCACTCGTCAGTCACAGAGGTGCCTGCATTGCACCCCACTCCTCGCTCACTGCTGAGAAAGCCTCAGTGATGAGAGGAAGGCAGAACAATTTGTGTGGCCTGCTCAGGCACCACAGGTTTGTCACACCCAGACTCCAACCTTCTACACAGAACACACAGGGGAGTAGCTGATGCTGTACATTGTCATTTGAAATTGCACATCGGCTTTCGTAAGCACAATAATACTTCTTCTAGTTGGCAGGGTTATAATTGAAGCCTATAAAGAATTAAAGGGTGCATGGCAAGAGAACATTTCCCACCATGTATAGATGAGAAATCTATACCGATTTCACATAAAACAGATCTACCAAATAATAGAAAGAAGTCAGGATGCTGCACATCTAAAGGCATTCTGAAGCACCAGTGACAGATCAGTCACTCACCAAGGTAATCAGTCAGCAATAGCTTCCATGAAAGATGTGTGACGCTACAGGGTGTTTCATTCAGCAGACAGATACACCAAAAATGCAAGGGCTAAAGCCAACACAGGGCAACCAAAAAGTGCAACCAAAGGGTACCTATATTCACCTGGAATATTATCACTGCTATAAAATAATAGCAAATATAACTGAGTTAGAATATACAGTGGCAATGTTTATATTTACCACTGCAGAGACTTTAACCCAAGACTGATGCATTTCAGGAAAAGAGAAAAGTATGTTCTAGTTCAGTCAGAAATTATTGGTCCAAAGTGAAGGAGTAGTCAGATGAAATCTATGCCCTGCAATAGATAAGACGTCAGAGCAGGTTATTAAAATGGCCTTTCCCGCTGTAATATTTATAGATCTGTGAAAAAGCTGTCTTGTCATCTCCTGTATCTTCCCGCAAAAAATAATATCACCAAATCTTCCAGAGAGACGCACTAATTTAAACCAGGAAAGCCATTGGCTATTTTCTGTCATCAGCAGAACATGAAGATCTACAAAACTGCTGGTAGATGGACAGAGGTCTGATTTATAATACCGATGCTTTAGGAAAACAAAGCATAAGGTGCATTCACAATATTAAAAATATACACTATTAAATAGTTATGAAGAAATTCATTTATATCTATATTACTTAGTGTCACATTTCTACTGATAATTTTAATGAAATGTTGGATTACTTTGCAATTCCTACTTCAGATGTTTCTGAATATACAATATAGAACATATTTGGCTTTATGGATCCATCTCAGTATCAGTATTGGTGTGTCAGTCAGGAGTTCTTCTCTCCATTGCTGAAAAATTTTGCTCCATCTCCTTTTCATCTTTTATGAAAATATGTTTTATTAAAAAGAAATAAAAATCAATAACTGTCCTTCAAAGTTATAAGATCAAGTTCTTCATAAATTGAAGTATTGGCAACCTTTCTGGTTGAGACCTTGTGCCTAACATTTACAGCAGAGAAAGAGACTGCACAGATCTGAGATCAGCTGAATATATTAATAAAGATGGGGAAAAAAATTCAGACCACCTGACAGTACAAGCCTGAATCAGTGAGAAAGAAACGTAGAAGTGATCAAGAGGCCATGTCTCATACCAAAATATTAAGTGACAGATTAAGAAGGTTTTCCAGTATTTTTTTCAAAGGAGTATCTAAAAAACAGTATGTTCTGAAAAACCCACAAAGCCAGATTTTTCTTTTCCAGGCATAAAGCATTGACTAGCACCTGACAAAAATCCAAAGAATCTGCATTTGATTTTCCTGTCTTTTTACATTTATTGTATAACTTGCTGCTGTTTTTTTTTTTGACAGCACATATGAAAACAGGATATACTGAACATACTGTAGCTCTAATTTTTCTTCAATGAGTAATCAAGAGGAATAAATATTTAATACATTAAAAAAATATTTGCATATGCCAATCACACTCCTCTACTTGCTACATACTGCTTTGCACTAATAGAAGGTATATTTAGAAACACAATAAGGACATTCACGACAACTTCTCACATGCCAAGAAATCACAGGCCTGCTCTTAAATAGGTTTCAGTTTATTCATTGACAAAGTAGCAGTTTCTGTTGCAAAGTGCTCCTAGTGATTAATTCAGTTCATCCTGAGTTCATCCTTCAAATTATTTTACACAAAACCATGCTCCAAAACTCCCAGAAAAGTAAAAGCAAAATTAGAATGCATAAACAATTTTTTCCCATAAGGCTATAGGTATTTCAAGACCATAAGGTATTTCAAGAAGCTTAACACTTGTGTTAAAAAAAAACCCCTAAATTAGCTGGGATACAAATCTGATTGGTGCAAAACATTAATTCAAGGTTTACTCTGGCAGGTGTTCTGTTTTTGAAAAAGGTTGTTATTCTATAGCACATTTTTGTAACAGTCCCCAAAACAACCGAAAGGATGCTATAGAAGTAGAAGTTATTTCCAAAGCCCAAACTTATATGGCATCTTCCTTACGCAATGTATTTTCACTTACATAAAAGAAATCTGTTCCCTTGCTTAGGCTGCACAACATTATATAAGCTCACAGAACACAGACCAGGACAGGTTGTTTAGAATAGGATATCTGAATGTGTGACTCTGAGGGATTCTACAAAGTGACTTGAAATAAGAAAGTGTGGGCACAGTCTTATGAAGATCTGATAAACAAACCAGATGCAGAAGATAAAACCAGTATAACAATATTAAATGTAATATTTATTCTATTTTAAATTAAAATGTGAAAACACTGCATGAACTACTCAATAATTTTCTTCTACCTCCTCACAAGGTGGTACTTGATTTTTTTTTTTACCAAAAGCCCCTTAAACTGCCATTTCAGTTACAACATGCCCTTACACCTATCCCAACCATACTGAAACTTTTTTTCCATTATTTGTCTAATCTTATCTTAATAATTCCAATGACAGAAGTCTACAATCTTCTTAGGCAATCTATTTTAGTACTGACTTATTATTAGAAAGTATTTCTAAATGTCTAATTCAGCTTTTTTTCTTACTTAATTTCCTCAAGGCAGACCTAGAAATCAGGTAATATTCTTCCTCTTTCTGCTCATCTTCTACAACCATCTGCTCTCAGCCTTTTCTTCTCTGAATAAAGCAATTTAATCTAGCAATCCTCATGAGTCATTTTCTAGACTTCCTTCCTCTAGAACTTTTCCAAGTCATCTGTCTCTCAAAATGGTGCTTACTTCTACAGCTGTAGCCTGACCAGCACAGCAACCAGAGAATTATTTAGTATACACAATGTGGCCAGTTCTCCTGAATGTAAGTAACAGAGGAACACCTTTTATGCTGATTTGTGTACAACCTGTAATTCCCCAAGATTGCCAACTTCCTCCACAGGAGGAACTAAATGGTATTACTCTAGTTCATCTTACTGAGGTTAATCATGCCCGCTAAAGTGTAGAAATTCAAATCCAATTCTGCCAGTATCAGGAAGTATTATATGGGATCAATGCAGCTCACATCATCTGGAAATTGCTGCATGGAAAATTCCATTTGTAATCACTTGCTCAGAAGGAAAATCTTTTTTTCTTTCTCTGATATAAACATTCACTTAAAAGATAGTAACTTCTGGCCACGCTGCTTAATGAGGAACCCTACTTAAACAGCAATGAACCCCATAAGAAAAGAAAAAAGTCTATTTGTGTATATTTGTGATAAAGGTCTTCAAAAAAACTCCTGCGTGTTTCATAGCAGCCCTTCTTCTATTTACTCAACTACGTCAACAGTTTCTGAATATTCATATTCATTATTCATTCACCTAACAAAGCACTAACATAAAGGCAGTACTAGCAAAAATTAAAACTCTGGTGCACCCATGATCTTCATCATGACAGTCGCTTTAATTTTGCATACTATAATGCAAGTCATTCAAACAATTACAACACGGCACCATTTTTTGTGTTGGTTAAAACTAAGCAGTTGCCAGAGACCAGCTCTGTGAATTAGAGGCACTAAAACAAAGTTTTCCTCTTCCTCAAGGTTCTAAATATTAAGTCCAAAGACAAGTACTGAAGCATAAAGAAAAGAGCTCTCTGCTTTTTCTTCATGTAAAGAAATTTTCCCCTTCAGTTTCCAGTAACAACATGTGTCAAAATGATCCATTTCAAGTTCTTTTGACAAAATGATTCACAGAATTATAGGTGAATAGAGTCCAAGAGATAAGGTGAATAACAGGCACAGAAATCTCTCCCACTGCACAAATGATTGGAGTATTTTCATTTAAAAGCTTGATGCATAAAGGGAGAAAATAACCCTACTGAAAGTATAGATGCATAGAATGGATCTTGAAAAAAGTCATCCTGACTTTTGTCTTCAGATTTTTCTTCAGATTACACGCCTATATATTCCTTAAGATACGTGAGTATAAGCCATAACTATCTAAAAAAACAAATCCAAATGCTGATTGCCTTGAATCTAAGCAAAGAAATACACCACTGCTAAGCACTCTATCACCCTAAATATTCAGAAGTTATCAACAACCAAGAAAGTTTTTATGCTGCTTAGTTTTACACAGATGGATTTACATGTAATATTTATGAAAACTTCCTATAAAATTGAGTGGAGTTGAATCAATCTACAGAGTTCAACAGTGAACTCCATGTTTTCTACAGAACTGCTACACCAATTAACAGCTCAAATCTTGCCAATATTTTGCAGGTGGCAGTGGTCCTCCATCTCAACTTGGAAATCAGTGCCTTTTAAAAGATACTGCAAATAGCACAATATCCTCCACTGACCTGGAAAAAACTTAATGAAAAGAAATGAAGTGAAAGAAATGTAGCTTCACCTCTCTTATCTGGAATACTGCAGACATTTCATATTTCCTATTTTAATATCATGGTTGGACAAAATCCTATGAGACAGGCATATATTCTATTAGAAATGCTCAGGTTAGTTCATAGATGGCATCCAAAATTCTGCCTATAAATAGGTCTGCCACCATGCTTAAAATTAAGAATTGATAGAAAAATCAAGTTGGCATTTGATACAAACACAAGACATGATATAATACCCTGTATCACCATGTCATCTTAGTATGGCTGTAAATGCTACTCCGCATATAAAATCCCAAAGGTCAAAAAGGTACATAAAAACAATTCCTGTTTTGAGTAAGAGGCAGATCATCTACCCCATCCACTGACTGAACTTCTTGCACTCACAGTTTCACATCTTGGTTACTCATTTTCTCAAAAAAAGAGCAAGGTGTGAAATATTCAAAGTTCTGACAATTCAGTCTTGATTCAGAAGAATATTAACAGTAATACCAAAGCTTTCTCATGTATGCAGATAGTTGCTATTAGAAGCAAATAGGAATCGGAAAAGAATCTGCCAGGAAGCAAGGAGACACCCCATTGCTCTAACATTTTACAATGTTTGCTTCAGCCAAGAGTTATTTTTATGGCCAAATGTTGCCAAGATAATGAAGAAATTAATTAAAAAAAAAAAAAAAAGAAAGAAAGAAAGAAAAAAAGAACACATTCCACCACACTGAAGTGGTCCTATTACTTACTTTTTCCTGCCACATTAACACTGTTATTATTTCATTTAGAAAAGTTCTGTACCTTCATAGATTATGTTACTTTAAGATCACCCTTATGTGACTTTAAGATCACTCGGAGTAACACATTATCCTTATGTTATTCATCGTGTTGAAAACAAACAAAAAAAGTTATCATTTTGGTTTCTTTAACAGCAAGAGCTCTCTTTTCTAGGCTTTATTTTCCACAAGGCAGCCTCCATTTCCAAAAGCAACATGGTTAAGTGTATGTTCTGGCATTATTTTGTTAACATCTCAAAGCTCTGTCAGGGTACACTTCATCCCATCTTCCAGATCACCACTTGTTAGGCCCAATGTTGATCCCAGGGGGATCCCACTTGTGACAGGAGCTGTTTACACATGACCAGGCAGACAGTTCCCCACCCACTGCACAGATCCCCTGTATAGACCCCAACACATCCATTTCTGTACCAGGAGGGTATGGGAAACCATATCAAAAGCCTTGGAGAAATTCAGGTAGACAATGTCTCACCCCACATCATCAAGCAGGTTACTTTGTCACAGAAAGCAATCAGGTTTGTCAAGCACATTTTGCCCTTGGTGACTCTCTGCTGACTTTCCCCACTCATGTGCATCACCTGACTTGTAACAGCCTCCAGGAGAATTAATTCCATAACTTTCCCAGAGACAAAAGTAAGATTGATGGGCCTATAATTTCCTGGACCTTCCTTTCAGCCCTTTTTGTAGATGGAGTTGCCATGAGTTTTCTTCCAGTCTTGTGGAACGTCCCCCAATCTCCACAACTTCTCAAAGATTATGGAGAGCAGCCTCACAACATGAGCCAGCTCTCTGAACACCCTCAGATGGATTTCGTCAGGGCCCATTGATTTGTAGGGGTCACATTCCTGTAACAGTTGCCAATATCCCAAGCTCCCAATAGCTCCCAACTATCCAATACCAACTCCTGCACTGACAGTGGGTCTGTGTTTACATCAGCCTGTAGCTCTGTTCCCAGGGCCTGGGGCCCAACAGCGCCAGTAGAGACAGACATGAACCAAGTGCTGAGAACCTCTGTCCTTCCACATTGCTGGCGACTAATTCTCCTCTCCTGTTTAACAACAGGCAACGTTGGGTTTTGTTTCTGCTTGTTTACACACCTGAAGAACATTCTTCTTGTCGTTTTCGATACCTCTGGCCAATTTCAATTCAAGCTGAGCTTCTGCTTTCCTGACTGCATCTCTGCACACCATGAAAACGCCCTTGTAGTCCTCACCAGGTATTTGTGTGCTTTTCCATCTCTGGTACAGTTCTCTTTCCAGCAGACTCAGAAGCTCAGTTAAGCCAAGGGGGTCTCTTGCTCTGCCTACTTCCCTTACCTTGAAACAGAATTCAATCTCAGTAGTTTCTACGTTAAAGTAAGATTGGCTCCAGGTTTTGATATAATCACAGGATTAACACAAGTGAAGGATAACGTTATTTATGAATTGTTATGCATTGTGTATATACTTTAAACATATGTATGTATATATTTATATACTGAGACATATATATGTATTTTATAAGACTTCTATAATTAATCAAATATGCTACAGTATTTTAAAATGTGGAGCAAAAAGCATATAGGCAAGGCAGGCTGAGGTACTTGGCAACTAGGTAATGCACTGTACCAACTTTTCACTGTACATCACGATAAATCTCATTTTCACTTGTGACCTAGTTCAGGGTTTTAACTTAAGCTTCCTGAGGTAACAGCCAAATACTCTAAATCCAGAGTGTCACCAACTCCTAAATTTCTCCTTGACTATTTAAATCAAGTTTCTATGCTCACCAAGAGGCACCTATTTCTGCCTTCCAATCATTTAGCGTGATTAAAATCTAACCATTAGATTTCACGTCTGTTAAGGACAAAATTCTCATGGCAGGAAACTACCTCATACCAGCCGGCTGCAAGCACCAGCTCCCAAAAGCTATATTAGTTCTGAAAATATAAAAACGCAGTAAAATTTGACACACACACACTTTCCAAAGGAAAAAAAAGTATCATTTTCACTTAGCATCCCATCCCAAGACCACAATAGCAGATTTTTATTAAATTTTATATTATTTATTATTTGTTTAGTTTTCAAGACTTTTTAAAATTCATTTATACATATAAAATTATATATTTTTTATATATATATAAAAGAACCAGCAACTCCTTCTCCCTCTCTCCCACTTCCCATCAGCACACATGCAGCTTCATAGGAGGTTCCCAGTCTCTGAACACAATCTCAGCACAAATGTTGAGATAAGAAGAGATAATAGTTCTTTTAAAAATTTAATTGATTAATAAATTCAAAGGGCTGGTTAGTGAGTAGAGTTCAAGTACTGTCTTTCAGATAATTATACAGATAATCACTTACTTCCAACTTCTCTGGCTGTAGCAATTATCAGGACATTACACGTTTGCCTTAAATACAAAGCACATCCCTCTGTCTGCAGTAAAGAAATGGAACAATGGCATTCATGTCTCTAGGGTATTACAAAGCATTTTTGTTTGGGGAAATGAAAGGTTCTTACCAGTAATAAAATAGCATCATTTCAGAATACATTTTACTCATATGGCAGGTGTCATTTCACTCATATTTTCTACTTGATTTTATAATTTATGGGTATGTCACAACACTGTTAGCAACTTCCAACACTCCCTCCAGAAGTGGATGAAGAGGTATAAGAGAGACTATGATATTTTGAGTGTTAACTGTGACAGCTGCAAGTTTCCCAGAATCAATCATTTCATATATTGGTAGAGGGGTTTGGAGGTGTTTTTGTTTGCAGGGTTTTGTTTTTTTTTTTTTTTTTGCTTTTGGTGTTTCTGGGAGGGCAGTGGGAGGATATCTCTAGCCTGCAATTTGTTCTGTATTTAAATGCAAAACCAGAATGAAAGAAATACTGACGTCAAGTTTAAAACGACCAACAAAATGTTTTAGCAATTAGCGAAATTTAGGAATGGGGAAAGAGAACATATGAAAATTTATCTTGGGACTGTTGCCCCCCCCCCAAGAGAATAAAGGTCAGGGGAACATTGCTTGGAATGCCCCACTTTAACAGAGTACAACAGCAAAACACACACAACCTACAAGCCCAGAACCCTCATGGGCCTGTTCATGCAATCCTTACAGGGATAGAGCAAGGCATGTGGGGGACACAGCCAGCCTGCCTGGTCAGTGAGAGGCTACAGAAAGTGTAGGACCATCACTGATGAGCAGGAATTCTTATGATTGCTCCCATGATAACAGGCTCTCAGAGGCTGACGACCTAACTTCTGCAAGGGCAAGTTCTCAAAGCTGCTGCTGATCTATTCCCACTCAGGTCAAACACAAAGCAGAAAGGATTGGAAACAAGGATCCACTCTTCATCAAGACAGTACAAACAGAAATTACACCTGTACACAGAGAGGAGCTACTGGCACACAGCTTAGTGCTTGCAAGCCAGCAGGATTCAACAAAGCCATACGCTGAATTCTAAAGACAGTAAATTAGGCTGTTGGAAACAAGAAGAGGAAAAGAAACGAGAAGGCAAGCAATCACTCTGGAATAGGGTCAGGAAAAAGCAGTGACCCAAAGGCTAAGAGAAAAAGCGATGATTCAAGCAGTAAAATGCACTAGAGCAGGGAATTGTTACGCAGCTGCACGGTCAGGGAGAAGGAGAAGGGTGGGTTGGTGCTGCCCCTTCTCAGATTCCATGAATCACATGCCAGAAGAGCACGAGCAGTGCACCCTCCATGGGTCATGCTGTGGGACAGGCTTTCCCAGCTCTTGGCAACTATGGACAGATACAGAAGCATTCAAATAGATACTTCTGTTATTTAATACGTCCGTTTACAAACATGTCATCAAGTATTCCTGTCAGCATTTCACTGCTTCAACTATAATTTAGTTGTTTTTTGCAATGCAGCAAACTAGAAATCTAAATCGCTCTGGTCACTTCACTCAACAAGCCACCTAACAGTCAATGCAGAATAAATTTCCTGGCAATGGTCAAATTCCTACCAAAAGGCCTTTGAAAGATACAACAAATATAGAGTAATTATTGCTTTATTTGATTAGCTTAAACAAAACTGAAAAACAGCAAATTCAGAAAGAAGTGCACTGGCTTGCATGCAGAAGAGACAGACATCTGAAAGGGTATTATTCAGCTGAAAGAAGATTATTATTGCAAGGATGCCAATTAAAGCTAATCCTGTTTAAATAAAATTTACTTTCCTTGCCTACATGACCTTACCTGCCCTACTGGATGGTTCCTTGAGAACTTTTCCAGTCCACTATACCAAATAACAGGCGTGCACTGACATAAGCAGAACCTTCTATATCATCAATAATTCAATCATAAACATTTTTGCTTGTTTGTTTTTAATTGTGAGCAAAGATAATTAATTTTTAAATGTTTTGGATGCTTGGTTTTGCCTTTCAGGAAGTTCCACTACAGGTAAAAATAAGTGAGTAGATATGAAAACTAACAAAACCAATTCTCCTAAATCCTAGAAAACCACACAAATGGCAATAAATTCTTAATTTTAATTGGAGAAAACTCATCAAATACTCCTTGAAAGATTCTATGTTATTGACATGGTCTGAGAGCAGTATTCATCAAGAATTTCAAAAGTGGTTTAGAATCCAGATCAAAAGAAACCCCTCACAATAACAAAAGTCTTAATACAACTTTTATTCAGTTCTTGATTTGTGGACTAGAAATTGGCATTTGTGCTACTATCTCAGGTAACTTATGGCTCTAAAGTTTCCATCATATCAATGGTAGATGATCAAAACTGATTCTATGCTTATCAATGCAAAAATATTTTCTCTTTTAAAGAAAATGTTTTCAAAGATAAACTCCTGCAACATTAACAGCTTAATACCAGCAACAAGTCATAGGAAAGGAAACAAATTTCCTTAAACTTTCAGTTGACCTTAAAGGCTTTCAACACTTTTGCAATATATAAACAGTCTTCTTTCAACATGTGACTATTTCTAGAACAAGGTCTTGCCAGAATCAAAGACGTTAGAAATCAAAACAAGTGCAGGTGAAGTTATGGACAAAAGAACACTCCCTCCTGCTTCAGGAAAAATCTGCATTACCTAAGACCACAGCTGAACCTCAATTTCTAACAGTTTCTGGTTGTTGCTTCTCTTTTGTTACATCTTATCCTGCATAAGCATCTGTTCAGCAACGCTTAAAAGCAGAAGAGATTAAGAGCTGGGGGAGAAGGGGGGGAAGTTTCAAGAGCAGAAAGGCTAATATTCTAGTATATTCAGCTGTAAAATGAACCAACGCTGTTTTCAGGACATACTTCTACATACATCTCTAAACATTCACCCCACAGTCAAAATAAATATTTTTTTTGGCCTTTGATTAGTCACCAGAAGGTGCTTCTATATCATTAATCTGAGCTTCAATCACTCCTGACCTCATCTCTCTGAGGACAGCATTGTGCACAGGACTCTTAGTAGGTCATTAAACTGGAATCTAGTACAGTTAAAGCAAAATTCAAACTAATTCTAGCAGGGCTTGCTTTTCAGTAAGGAACCTGAGGGTTATCACCAGCCCTAAAAGATCCAAAGGGCTTGTTGAATCATCCCCAAAATAAGCTTTTATTTAAAATTGCAAAACCCTAAAACACACCTCTATGGACGTATGCTCTTAAAAAGAAAAAAAATCACAGAAATTCCAAAGAGAAGAGAATTACGTATTTTACAGCATCTCAAACTAGACAATTAGGAAGCTTCATTCATTGCTTTAAGAGAAAAAGGTTTAAGATTTAGGATTTATAAATATAGCTGTTTTGATAAATTATTTAGGGGAAGAGTTGAAAGGGAAAAACATGTTCATCAAAACATGTGGTACCTTAGTTTCAGTGATTATATAAATTAAGGCAAATAACACGCATAAACTATATACTTGTGGAAAGAGTTTTACTTTGATCTGTGAATTGGCTCATTTTTATCAGCTGTTCATAAAATCCACAGCTGCATTTATACTTTAGCATATGTGTTCCCTCCCAAAACAGGTGCCAGATACAGATCAGGCTGTATGAAGCACCAACAGCCATAGACGCAGAACAAGGCACAATCTTGTACCGAGGTTATTTTGCACCATCTCTGCCTCCCAGCTAACCATAAATGAAGCAGAGCCCCTTTCCCCTTGAGTTTTCTGTCCAAAGTGGAAGCCAGGCATGAGCTGTGATGTGAACACACTGACCTGGCCAGCTGCAAGTGGCCAGCACAGCAGAGGCTGCACCCTCCCATCAACGAGCACTCGCCCAGCTCGGGGAGCTTGGAGTCACATCCAGAGTGACAATCAGCAGGATCCACCTCCTGACCGAGGGAGACACTCCAGTTCAGGGTGATTTTTGTCTTTCTCACTCAAATATCTAGCTTAATAAAACAGCTGTTTTTAAACACCAACTCCAAAAGTTATCTGAATATACAAGACTGGGATGGCTTCTTCAGCCTGAGACTGGGAATTGCCAGTCTAATGTCGGCTTTTGCATTTAGTTAGAAAATAAGCTAAATCTTTGCTTACAAAATCACTAGAAATACAATTTTTTAATCCCTTTACATTTTAAAATGCTTTTTCTTGAATAAGCCTAAGGATCTGAGTGTTCCAATTCATAGAAGTTCTTAGGCTGCAAATCCATTTACTAAAGATAGGATTATAGAGCACATGTATATCATTTTACATATGATACTTTTAGGGAATTTAAACTGACAGGGCTGCTTTAAAAAGCTTTCAGTTGAGAAGTGAGCTTTAAGGAAGTATTTACTCATATTTCTTGACTTTCAATACATACCCTGTACTATCACAACAAATTGAAGGGATCTAAAATTTTACTAAGCATAAAAACGGACATAGCTCTTGCCTAAGTTGCTTTAGTGTAAATCTGCAGGAGTTGCCTGTTGTATACAACAGGGATACAAGATTGGGTCTCACAGGTAAGAGAGAGCAAAGCCCAGCTTCAGAAACCTATTGGAAGGCTTTCAACACTTTCAAGCTGTAATTCCAGATATTCTTCTCATTAGTGTTTTTACCACTCATTAGAGAAGGGTAGGATAAACACATCACTAAGTTTGCACATGCCAGGAGACTGAAAAAGGATCCTTTAGGTAACAACTGGGAAAACTGGAGAAAAGTAAGCTGAATGACTTGCCCCTTAAGTGTGTAGATAAATTGCAAATAAAGATATTTAAGAGAGAAAGTATCAATCTCCAGAAGGGAATTTAAGCTACTGAGCAGACTATATATGACTGGGGAGGGGAGGAAACATACCTTTGGTAAACTTTCCAAGTAATTTCTATAGATTAGTCATTTCCCATATTTTACCTCTCTTTTTTTGGTGTTTTGCACAGCCATTCAGATCTGTGCTACTCATCCATTTCCGGATTCCCTCAGCATCACTGCATAAAAGATGGACACATTTGCTGCATACACTGGATAATGCAACATCCCAAATGAGGTCAGTGACATCCACCTGCTTCAAAACAGGAAAGAATCCTCTTTAATGTCTTGACACAAGCAAATACTGGGACAGATGAATAAGTCATATGGAAGCTAAGTTGCCACCTGTTATTCTATCAGAAAATAGGATGGCTACATATTGTTAGGTCTAAGGTTACCTTGCATAAGTGTCTGCCTAAAAAGACTTTAACAGTTTTAAGCAGTCCCTGGTGATAGACCAGACCAGAAGGCACAGCTATGTCTCTTATGAATAATGTTGAACAGAGTTGTATTCCACTCATTGATTTTAAAATAAAAGTTATCCACGAACTGAGTCAGCGGGTGAGGTACAGTAATCACTCATCAGGGAGCCAGTTCCTCAGCATTCACACAAAGGATGCCTCTTGAAGGCTTTTTTTAATAACAAATATCTGAATCATTAATTTTTCCTATGTCTACAAGCAGATTTTTGCCTCTTGAACTGTGTACTCATAAGACAATAAAAAAATAATTTTTTGACCTTAAAGGTGCAAGAGTTGGATTAATTTACAGGGAAAACAGTAAACAAAGACTATCTTAATGACATCTAAGAGAGTTGCAAGAAATGGTAAATACCCTAGTGAATTGTTGAACATGTAGGGTCCCAGAGCCTTTTAAAAATGCTTTATTACCTCAGGAGGTGAATGAACAGGATTATCTAAAGAAATAAAACAGGCTGAGTTGGAAGAATGTATTTTAAAATCAGCAGCAAGAGACAGCTTGCAGACAAGCAATCAAGTTGAGAATGACGGCTAAAAAAGGATAAAGAGTAGTTGTTTCAAAGGTTTTTCTACTCCCTGGTAAGGAAAATAAATCAACTAAACACTGGAGGAGCAGTTACAGTAGTTGAGAGTCCCAAGTCAAGAAAGACATGTACCATCAAATCAAGAGAGAAAAAAAATTCAAGGAAACCACACAACAGTGGAGGCAGAATAACCAAAAAAATTAAAACCCACCCTGAAAGAGACTTCTTTTCAAAGAGCAACAACATCAAAGATTAAATAAAAAGTCCATCTTAATGGAAGATGAATGCTATAATTTGGGTCAACACCGAATGTCCCAGTTGCACCCCTGTTGCACAGACAGAGGCCAACAAGTTCCCATCTCCAAAATCTGCAGGGATCAACATGGAAAGAGGTGCCAATGACAGCATCTAGTACCTGTTGACTCACACAACCATATGTCTGCATTTGCTTTTCTCATTTCAAAAACAAAGCCTTCCTAAAAAATGTTAAGACTAAAATAATTATAAAATGAACTCAGCTATATAATGAGGTTACAGAAATCTTCAAGTATTGCCCATTTGGGGCTCTGACACGCAGGTTACGTCACAGATCACTGACAGGCTGCAAAGCTTTGCACATGCTGTTGAACCCAAGTTAATATGGCAATATTTAACCAGGATACTGTGCATTCTCTACACAACACTGGTATTGCCAGCTGGGAATTCAGCATGGGAAGTATGTTGCAAACAAAAAAAAAAGCAAAACAAAACAAAAAATTATATACTCAGACAAATGGGCCCCAAAAGGATCCAGAAAGGAAAGACACTCTGCTTAATTAAAGCAATGTGGTGCAGTCAGCCCAGCCCTCTCAACTCAAGGAAAAGATGGAGATTCCTGCTAATATTTTAATAAGCTGATCGTGGAGGGATAACTGTATCTACAGAGATTTGATGAGAATTAATTCATCTGTTTTCAGATCATGCTCTATTCAAAAAGTTGTCAAGGCTCAAATTTTTAAGTTCCCAGTGGATGCCCAGCTGCTGTACTTATTTCATACTCATCAGGAACAGCTCCTCCCTAGCTCCAGCACTCAGTAGGAGTAGTCAACTTTCACAAAGAGACAAAAAACAACACAATATCCGAGTCTTCTCTGTATTATTTGGGGTTTTCCCCTTTAAAAATGAGATAAAGCTATCAGAATGACAGACATTTTAGGACTCAGAGTGGCATTGCTGGTGAACCAAACACACAAATCATCATCATCCCCCAGAAAGCTGCCTGCTATGCACAGCTCTAAGTGACACACAACTTACTTAGTCTCACAAAAACAAAAAAAAAAAATAGCCACAAAATACTACTAACCCACTAATTTTAACATCACAGTTAATAAGCATACAAAATACATCAACAGCAAATTTTAAAAACTCTCCAAAGCTGATTTATTTACTCCTTACAAGTGTGGATGAAGGGTTCTTTTCTGCAGTAATAAGTTCTATCTCTTTGCTTTTGCCAAGAAATAAAGATTGAAACCAACAGAAAAACACAAAAGAAGTGTTAAGTTAGTTTGTATTTCAGCTGTACACTGATATAAAACCTTCCATTTTCTTTGGATTACGGAGCATATTGGTTTGTTTGGTTTTTTAAATAACTTGTGAGTAAACACAGAAGAACCTCTCTTGAAAAACCTTTTCATTTGCCATTAAAAAAGCCTGGGGTATGGAAGGATTATGCAAGTTTATTTTTGTTTCACTCGTATATTTTCAACAGAGGGATGTTCATGAAAATCAGGGAAAATCAGGTAGCTGTGAGCAGTACTGTTGGATACATACAGGATTTAATACCTTCTCCTGTATTAACACCCCTCGTGCTCAGGGAGGGATTTGCTGAAAGTCATGGCATTCATTATAAATCTTTCCTCCACCACACAATTACAGGAAAAATACTTATTTTGACACCATGTCAACCAGAGATGCTAAATCAGCTGTACCAGGTGTGTTAAGTATGCATCAATAAGGCCATTACTGGAGCATAGAACAGCACCAAAGCTTTTCATACTGGGCAAATTGAATAATTACTCTGACTATCAAGAGTAACTAATTAGCGCATCTGAAGCCAGGATGTATGATCCTAAAATCTTAGGTATTTCCATTTAAAGTTTTCATCAGTGACTACTTTTTTACTGCAGGGAAAAAAAGAACAGAGAGGATGGAAGACTATTATATACATGCATTATGTAATGGCATCAATTTGAGTATCCATATGGACAAAATAGGAAAGTCAAAGCTGCTGTACATACTCATCATTCCAGATGTAATTTGAGATGAAGATCAGTCACTGATTAAATTGTTACCTTTAATAACTAGACAAGCACAGAAATAATTCATCTCTACAAACTACTCTGCAAAATACATGCCATGGGATCATAAACTTTCTGTAAGTAGGTATTATTTCTTTGTTATTGCCAGTTAGAATGTGAGCTCTGAGTGACAGCCAGTATTCATATAAACAGAAGGATTGCATAGTTTCATTTATGCAATTAATAATTAAGATAATTGATAGAAGATAAATAGGGAAGTAATATGGAATATTTGCATTCTAGTAGCATTCAGCAGAATTAAGTTTATTTTCTACATAGTGGAAATTTATGAAGAAATGGAGATGAATCTTCTCCTAACTACCTTAGAGCATGAAAGTTGCTTTGAGGTGGAAATTCAAGTCAGAATTAAAATACTACCCAACCTCCAAGTGAGGTTAAAAAGACCAAGAATTCTACACAAGCCTTAAAGTACTTAATATCTAATTACATCTTACAAAACAAACTGAGATAATGTGATGATAATCTGTAAATTGGTCAGCATTACCTCCTGTTCTAATTCCACTGTGGCTTTTTAAGAAATGTATACATGACAAGGAAATCAACCATAAAATCAAAACATCTGAGCTGTAATGTACAACATTAATAGCACTAGAGCAACAAGTTCAGGTTCAATTTTTTTTTAAAAAATAGTGTTCTCAGCTAAGGAAATTTGTTACAACATGTGCTTGTACGAGCACATATCTATATGACTACAAACTTGCCAAAAAAATGCAAAAAAAACCATCGAGAAGCATGAGGCAACAGAAATAGCAGATAGTACAAAACAAAGAAAATGTTCAGTGATTCTGACTCAGGATGATGATGTAAAGTATTACCTTGCTAAAGCAAGACAGTTCATGGAACAAAGTGTATTGAGTTGGACAATATCACATTTTTAGTAGTAAAATATTCAAAGAACTTATTGTCCTACCAGAACAGAGACAAGAATCTCTACACAAGAGCCCTAGGAAACAAAAGAACCAATACATTAACTTGCAAGTCAAGCAGTAGGCACTTTATTAAATATATTAAATTATAGCGTTTGTCATATTCTAGCAAATATTGTACCTAAATTTAATGCAAAAAAAGGAGAGAATTAATAGAACCTATTAGTCTAGCTTTTCATTATTCTATATTCATAGTTTAATCTAAAAATATAGATGTGAGGGGAAAGAAGAGTAAAATGCATCATAAATTTATTAATATCGCACATTATCTTTGATAGAGCAACTATAAAGAAAATTACCATTATAAGAGGGCTCAATAATAAGCTGTGCAATAAAGTTTGAAACCAAGTTAATATGAGAACCACAGTGGAAGTAACAAGTTGGACAGAAATGGGACCAACAGGTTGTGCATAAGAAAAAATTTAACTCTATACAGGAATTAACATTGGATAGTGAAGGCAGTCAAAAACCAGCCTTAAAAATACACCTAACAATGATGGCACAAATGTGCTAGTGCAATTTACTGATGGCATGAAATTGTTCATATTATTAGAGATTAATACACCCCATGCAGAGAACTAGGTGACGTTAATGCTGCACTAAGGACAGAGGGTAAATTTAGTAATTTAGTCTGTAAAGTCATGCACTTAGAAGTGAGGGGAATAATTTTAACTAGTCCACTGGAGAAGGGAGATAATTAAAACAGCAGCAGAACAACTCTATGACACCAATGGAACACTTCCAGAAAAAGAAAAATGATCCTGCAGTGTGGGATTTCCAGAGATCAGGCAGTGATCCAGATGCGGGATTTCCAGAAGCAGGCAGGCAGAAAGAGTATCACAGCACAGGAGCCAGGCAAAGCCATATCCAGGAGACAGAAGAGCAAAGATTAAACTGGAACAGAGAATGCTATTTGGATGACTAGAAGAAATAAGAGCCTAGTAAGAAGACACTTGCTTATCCCAGCATAATGAAGTCTGAAATAAAAATATTACACTCTCCGTACATAAAAAGAGGACAAAAAGAAAAGCAAATGCAGAGAAAACAGCTCTTCTGGCAAAGTGGCTGTGCACACAAAAATGTATAAAGGAGACTGCATGAACAAACTCAGAGCCACAGTCTAAATTCAGGCAGTCAGAAATCACAGAACCACTGAGGCTGGAAAACACCTCTGAGATCATCGAGTCCAACCTATGACAAACACCACTGTGTCAACCAGACCATGGCACTGAGGGCCACATCCTTAAGCACCTCCAGGGACCATGACTCCACCACCTGCCTGGGCAGCCCATTCCAATGCCCAAATGTGAGATTCAAGAAGCTCTGAATACGTTTATTGCATTTAGTTACATAATACAGCCATTTCACTCCACAGAGTTTCGGAGTATAGCATAAAGAGTTTAATAAATATCCTTTTATTTAAATCATGTATACAAAGGCATGCTTCTAAGAGAGACTTGCTTGAGTTTCAAAGTGTTCTGTCAGAGGTGAGCGTAGGGGTCTGCGCTCATATTTTGTCTTTGTTTTTTTTTCAAACACAAAATATCCCCCCCATACAAAAATGTCCCAGAGTATAATGATGGGGAACCATGTGATTGCCACATACAGGTAGCCAAGAATTTCTTTGAACACAGTAATCAAAAAAGCAGAAGCATTATAGGATGTTTTCACACAGTTCTTAGATCTCTGCAAACAACTGATGTCTTTGCCTCTCAAATAGTGTACAAGGATGAGGGTAGTAATCCTTCAAGGGTTGGGGAACAGAGAAGGAAAAATAGGAAAGAGGTGAACCCTCTGCAGAGATGTCACCAGCCAGCAATTTCAATCCCTCTGTCTGGTAACATCAGACAAAAATCTGGAGGGAAATGAAGATGATGGTAAGTTGCTGACTGAAGTAGGTTAAAAGCAGTATTCAAGCCTAAATTGCAACTCAAAATGCTCAGTCTTGCTGTCCAGTCCTGTAGACAGCCTATTCTTCACATGAACCCGAATTTTTTTCCACATTGCAGCTTGTCAACTCCTCAGCAGCCGCACTTCCAGGCATTCATAAAAGGCTGTAATTGGTTGGATGAAGCTGGATGTCATGTCTCTGCAGACATATGAATCTACCTAGCTAACTCCTCAGAGATCCTGATAGGCAATCTGGGAGCACAGCTCACAGGAATGCTCTGGCAGTGATTTTATATTAAAATATGAGCCCATAAGGAGAAGATAAAACTCTTCCTCCTCCTCATTCCCACTGTCATTCAGCAGCACAGTGATTAGAGGCACTAGCCCCAGAGAAGGGAAGGTTTGCAGTAACCCTGTAGCTGCTTCAAGTCAAAGAACCACCAGCATGGAGCCTGAACTTTCATGTAGACTCTGGATTCTATTTTCAAGTATATTTTTATATACATACACAAAAATAAAAGTAGATACATACACTCACACATATACAGCCCTATCTGGTTTAGAAATATTTTGCTTTTATATGCAAGACTTCACCTTTAACTCATACAAATCCCTGCTGCTTTACAAGCATGCCTTTTAATTAATCCCAACTTGCCCGCCTTCTTAATTAATCCCAATTTGGCAGAATGTTGAGGAGGCAGGCAAGTCCTTAGAAAAAAAATCAAAGCACTTGAAGAGGGAAAAAAAAAAGAAAAAAGAAATACCAAAAAAATACAATACTTCCAGAACTTCATCAGTTAGTTTCATGTTAAAGTAAAAATTCAGAAGTTGAGGCAAAAGCTTGTATCAGTTTTAAAAACTCACATTTAGATAGCAGGAAATTACAATACTCCAGAAATTACAACTATAAATTAACAGACCACAGGACTCAATAATTTTCATTTATCTATCAAGAAATACAACAATAGTTGCTATTTGCAATTTCTAATGCAAGGCCAAATAATGTCCTAGGAAGGGTGAACCATAATAGAAATAACAAAAGAAACTTAAAACACTTATGTTCATTCAAATTTCACAGCTCTAGTATTTAATTTTTACTGTCAGTGTTGGTAACTTTTTTTTGTTTTGGTTAATTAGAACTCCCTGCTCCCTCCTCCATAAGGCCCAGACCTCTTTACCTCATTGTTCAAGGTTGTAATGTTTTAGCAGTTTCAGACAACTGCAATGTTCATCTAGAGAAGAAAAGAAATTTTCAAAAGAAATTACCAGAACTTCAATGATAACTGGAGCATTTTAAGTTAGAAACATATTTTACAAATCCTACTTATTTTTTCCTATTAATAATTTAAGTAATTAATTTCATGTAAAACTTACTACTAATAATAGTTCAGCCATTAATTAAATGTATCATTTTGCTCAAATAACTGTGCACTGGTGGTGAAAGACCATCATCAGTAAGGTGGTGATTCATACCTGCAAACTTGTATCCAGAGCGAGCACATTCCCCTATCACAGAACTCCATTCATTAAAAAAAAAAAATACAGTGCACAGACACAACTCATAGCTCCAGGATTAGAGGTTAGAAATAATCTAAAGATTACTGTCAGTCTCCTAAACTATGAGGAACTGAAATTAAAATAGGGCTCAAGTGGGACTGCACAGTTTCTTTTCCTCCCATTTATGAGAGAACTGAGGTGAGCAAAAGTCCTTAAATGAGATTCACAAGTGAGGTCATAGAAATCTAAATCATAAACAAAGCAAAGCATTTTATTTCTGCACATACACACACAGGGGAAGAGACAGCTCACAACACAAAACTGCAGCAGCTAAGACACAAAATGGGCTTAAAGATCAATGAAGTTTTAGCCATGCTATGAAGGGTGCTACAAAGTCTTCTGTCATTTATACATGTCTTTCCTTATAGATAAATTGTCATTTACAATTATTATTTAGGTTAAAATAAAAACAAACTATTTGGTTCTGCATTTCATAAGCACTCAATTGCTTTTATAGCTTAGCAACAAAACTTTGTCTTCTCCTATCTGTTAATTTCTAGTGCTATTTATGTTTCCTCCCCTTCTTCAATCCACCTCCCCTCTCCCATTAGATTATGCAATTACATCTATTTATGATCTAATAAGCTGTTTCATCAACAAATGTGCAACACAGCAATATGAAACAAATTCATAACCTCTCTGCTGATTTATAGAGCAGTAAATAGATATAAGAGAAGAGAGCATATAATTTATTGTAAAGGCACTAAGAAAACCTCTAGAGCATTTTTCATAGAAATTAAATTCTCAAACTCACTATCACAGGGCAGCTCTTAAATAGAGACAATCACTAAATGCTCACTTCAGAGCTTTCAAAAAAAAAAATCAATTTGATGATCATTATTTTGCAAAAGAATTTAATGCAGACTCACAAGTGAGCGTTAGCCACTGCAACTTGGTCTGTGCCATGCTTAAAGAATAACACAGTTGTATATGGGAATGAAACACAACCAGCACATGAAAACCCTGCCTGAGGCTTTTGGTCCAGAATAAAATAAACTGCAGATTCTCCTGAGGCACAGATGGGGAAGTCCATCACTCTGAAAGGCTGGCTGAAGTGGTGTAGAGTCACAGGACTTCTGCAAAGACCTTCCATCAACCTTTGAGCTGGACAGAGCAGCCCCCCCTCAATGGAGTTCTTCTGAACAGAACGAGAACCCTTGGGGTGGGTCCTTCTGCCAAAGATGGCAGTTCCACAATACAGATAGCAGAATTCAAAGTATAAATTTATATATGAAAATGGAAAGCTGATCAAACCTATTGGTCTTCATAAACGTCACTTTTCTACCTGTTTGAGTTTTGTTTGATTTGTCGTTGCTCTTGCTTTTCACAACACAGACAAACTTGAAATCCTTGGAAGACGTCCAGTGACCACACATTCCAATCACAAATGGCCCTCTACTTATAATTAAAAACTTTCTGATTTCATGCTTTAACTGCTGATACTTGTTGGTCGGATGCATTTACCAAATTATGGGATACAAAAGGCCTTTCCACTCATACAATCATGCAAATTCAGCCCACATGACACAAGTAACAGAAGTCTGCTTCAGACGTGTTCCTAAATCAGAAAAAAAATGCACTTTGATAGTATTTTTGTACATTTACAAAAGATTGTCATTCGATTCCCTTCAACATCGAGTATGTCTAGTACCAACAACAGAAAATATTATTTGAGAAATAAGTATCTCCCATGACACCAATAACTTCAGACATTCCTGACAAATACACCACTACTGAGTAATGCAGATACTGGGTTTTTATTGAAAACAGAAAGAGAATTAATAAGATGCTGTAGTAGTTCGATGAAGCAACAGAAACAGGCTTGAACAGCTACAGAATCAAATATCCAGATTTTTTACTAGTTGTACAAAAAAAAAAACCCCCACACTTAGTCAGTTTTTTCCTCCTACCCCTCAGCATACAACTTTACATCAAAAAAAAAAAATCATCCTGAACATTTTTCTCTTTAGCATAAATTCAAAACCCAACTACTCCAAAATAATGGTCAGACACTTTAGTCCAGTCACTGTTTTGCTTTTAAAGTGCCCATTCCACAGCAAGATTCTGATTTCTCTTCTGCATCTGAACACAGTAAGGCTCCCAGAGATTTCATAGTAGCATCTCTTCTTATTTTTCTCAAGAATCCTCTGACAAGGATAAGCTAAAAATATTTTAAGAGAGGATAGGGAATCCTACATGAACAAAAGCTAGCATTTCCCTTTCTTCACATGGATAAAACATGCTTAAGGAGAACATTCCCTTGGACATCTATAACTCAAGCAAAATATTTGAAACCACAACCCTAACTAAAAGCAGCTAGAAGGGAAAATAATTACTGAGTGCCATACTAACGTAATTAAATTTATTCAGAGGAGAACCATTTGTAATATAAAGACATTCTTAGCATGAGACAACACCTTAACAGCTTGATTCTAGAAGGACAGTATTTTTTGTCCTGGTACCCAACAGTTCATTAGGTGAAAAGATTCTTGCATCAACTTACTTCTTATTTATATCATTTAAAAACCTCTCTAAAAAGGACTGATTGTATCCAGCCACACAAACTCCAAATGCATATGGCACAAAGTGTCACAAACACCCGTTATCAATGTCATTCTTCCCTGGTATCATGACATTCTTTTACTGAGAATTTTTTTAAACTCAGTTTGCTGTAATTTTAAATAGCAATGAAAATGAAATCAAACACAATAGGTAAAATGACTCAATATTCTAAAATATAAGGCGATGTATATGTACACCCATACACATTATATATTAAAAAAACCTGCAGGATAACAAACATTTCACCTATGCATAACGGATGCAGTATTGTCATATACACACAATTTTTAAGAGTCTGATTAACTACTTTATTCTATCAGCTTCCTGAAGTTTACCTTTATATTAAAGAACAAATCCTAAACAGATAATATACAACTATTTAAACTAATAGCAACTGAAAGTCAGGCCTGCAGTCTACTTTCAAGTGCAAAATTATGAACAGCCTCATTATTCCTTCTTATACCATAAATATTAATTTAATAGAGAATATACAAATTTAATGTAATTTTATTTCTTTATATATTATTATTAACTATCTTGTTAATAATTAAGTAACGAATAAAATCTTTATGTTAATTTTTTATCCTACAACTAATGCTAAGTCCATGCTGCTGTATGCCTTCATAAAAGTTAACCTCTACAAAAACAAAAGATGTCTCCCATCCTCAATCAATTATGAGCTCCAGATCTTATTTTGTGGACATCCTCAAATTTCAACTATTTATACAACAGTCCTTCCTTTGCACAGAGTGACCTCCTTAGAGAGTGTTTCTTTCAAATCCTGCCTCAAGCAAATACTTCAAGTGCATGGAACCTCTGAACCGAGCTCATTATCCACACAGCTCCTGAAAATTACTTTCTGAAGAAGTCTGTTTCCCCCTCCCAAAACCTCAGCATGATTAATTAGCTGAGCAAATATATAGTATTTCTGATCTGCAGACATCATGCACATACACACACAGCTATGCCATTTTCTCTTCACTGCTCAAGTGAATAATTTAAGAGTCAAAAATCACACGAAACCCTGAAGAACTACACAGGCAAATCCAGACTAAGTACTATTCAACATTAGGGGGAAAAAAAGTCCTTCTGATAGTCTTAAGCACAGACAATTGTTGCCAAGAGAAGTTGTGGACTCCCCATCCCTGGATGTGCTAAAGACCAGGCTGGATGGAGCTCTGAGTAACCTGGTCTAGTGGAAGGTGCCTCTGCCCATGGCAGGGGGGGTGGAATGAGATGATCTTTAAGGTCCATAGCAAGAAGCAGGTCAGATTTATGCAGCCTACAATGCAAGTTACTACTGAAAACAAGTACACAGCTGCCTTAAACAATATCAACATCTGATGCTGTTGAGCACGTGCACAAAAAGAACTATGTTGTGCCAGCGTGTGCTGACCAGAATCTGCAGCTTTTCCTGCACTGCAGCAGCCCCACACACAAACCTGCTAACCTCAGGTCATAATTCCTTTCAGAGCCATAGTCTGCAGGCTCCCAGGCATTTCCAAACAGATTTTTCACAGCATTTTCCACTTTTCTGTGGAAGCAATGACAAGATCTTTTAGACTAGAATAACCTTAACTATAACGCAAGTACATCCTACCGAGAAGAAAGTAATGTGCAAAGAACAGAGAATTCAACAAGAGTGATCAAAGCAATTCTTAAAAGCAGAAACACACACAGAATAAAGGCAACCTATCATTTAAACTACATGACCAGAATACAAATACTTCCTGAATTTGCATAATACCCAGTCTTATAGTTTGACATCAACTCAGCCAGCCTTCTCAATACTTCTCGTCTGCTAAAAATAAACAAAATAAAACAAAAAAGGGAAAAAAGTCTTAATAGAGATGAAAACCCCAAAAGTTGCTGGTTCTTAAAAAACTGTAGATTTCTAAACATGGGATGCCTGAGAATTTCCTTCATCAAACAATGTAGTTTTATTTTTAAAAGTATGCCTTCAAGTAGCCCCTGAATAAGAGAGATAATACACTGAAGTCTAGGCCTGCAATGGCATAATTATGAGAACAAAAAAGAATATTTCTTCCACTAAAGATCATGTATGACTATGCTCATACTCACCAAAATTTGCATATTTATTTTCGTCATTCTCCAAGCCTTGAAGCACAATAATTTATATCCATACCCAGTGAATTACATAAAGACAATAAGGAAAGTTGTAGATCGCAAAGTTACAACATAAACTAGAATATCACACATGCCACACTGCTCTCCTGGATCATCACAAAAAAACAGACCAAAGCCCAATCACTGTACTTAAAAGTGAGGACTAAGATTAAGCATGTCCTTATCTGCTTTGGTTTCCATTAGCAGATGGAAATAAAAAGACACGTTTATCAGGATGATTAAAATATAGTGACTGAAGAGCTACAGGTGATGTGTGAAAAAGAACTGATCAACCACGGGGGTTTTTATTAATAACAGGTAGGGCTTTTTAAAACCTTTATTGAGCATGACCTGAAAACTATCAAGGCAACTCAAAGGAAAAATTTAGAGGAAGATGTTCTCAAATTCCATTTCAGTGTAACATTGCAAGCTTTCATCATTCCAAGAGAAGCTAACATGCACTGGCTCTGCTTTTCAGTCCAATTGCTACTTAGAAATGCAGCCAACCTAAACTGGAAAACCCACATCTAACTTTAAAGGAATATTCTGCATACATTCAGCTGTCTGTCACTTCAGAGTTTTATGTTAGAGAACAGATTTCTGAATGCATACAAAGCCCAAATGCAGTAAGTACCCTTCAAGGATGTACATAAAATTGAAACTAAAATAATCCAACAATATTCCTATTTATGAACACCTTTTGTGAAGTTTTGTGAAGATATTAAGCTGTGGTTTGCTTGTTCCCTGTCTCCACCCTCTTTAAAAAAAAACCAGACTGTAGATCAGCTACAAACTCAGTCCATCTTTCATGTCCTGGCTCCACTTTTCAAGATCAGTTCTCTAAGTATCCATCAACCTCTAACCCATACTGGCATTTATACCTTCATTAACAGAGGCCCCCCAATATACTTACTGCATGACATACAGTATGTGTTTGGAACAGTCAGTATAAAATACCATCACAAAATTCCTCAGTTATGAATAATAATATATGTATTACATATATATGAATAATAAACTTCATATTCTCTCTTGTATCCAGTTATGTTACACAGTAGAAGTCTCTAAGAAAACAGAACTTCAAACTATATTGTATATTTGCAGAAAAAAAACCCATACAAATTGAAGACAATTCAGTCTTCCCAAAAAGAGAACTGGTATGGAATTACAGAAAATTTTATTTACTCCCAAGCTTCCATTTCAATTCAGTCACTTATTTGTTACATTACCTTAGACAACCACACAACTTCATGTTTCCTACACGTAAAACAGCTCAAAAAATAACTGTTTCCGAAGGCCATTGTGACAAACAGGTACCCAGTGCTTAAATAAGATATCCAGATAGAGTAAGATAGAGAGGGGTGGAGGTAAGTCCTTCCTTGAATACAGGTTGGGGTTTTTAGCCTTGTGAAAGCTAAAATAGTACAAGCAGTTTAGAAATTAAAAACTCTACAAAAATGGTGTCATTTTTAGTTTAAAATAGATGCTTGCTCCTACAAAGTGCTACAGTACTAAAACCACCGGAGTGGTGAGGGGGAACAGGGTGTAGATTATAAATACACATATTCTGATTTTAATACTTATATCAGCATTAGGTTTTAGAAAACATCTGCAAAAATATTTTCTAACAAAATTGTCTTGATATGATATTACAGCTGTGCACACAAGTGCAAATCCGTGTGTTTTCAAAAGCAGTCATTTGTTTGTTCAGCATTTTTCATTTTTCAGGACTACCTAGAACCTCCTGTCCAAAGTTTTGGTTTCAGTTACCTCCTGGAGAAGACTCAGGACACAAACAACAGAGATCTGCTGACAATGAGAGAAGCACAAAAGCACCCAGCTTCATTACAGCAGCTCTGGGACACTTCCCATGAAACATTCACAGTTCATTTCCCTCTCCCCACACCTGCCTTGGGACACCCTGAATGTACCCCACACACATTTGATTAGCAAGAGTCCTCCAAAGCATCTTCATCAGCTAGGCTTGCACACACAAACAACTGTGAGCTATTCTCTGTGTGTTCGGGTTTCCCTTGTGAGAAATACATACTTTTACATACACACGCTCTTACTCTACACATCAAAAAAAAAGAACAATTAAGGGTGCAAATTATCCTACAGTTGGATAAATCAGCATTTCAGTTTTACCAATAAAGCTGAAATTATCAAAGTATTCCTTTATAGAAGTCAGAATGTATCCAAGTTTCCTTGAGTTTGGAAAGCTGACATCAATTAACATGAAAATTAAGTTGACCATATTTTAGTCACTTCTATCCATTACAAGAAGGAAAGTATTTCAAACTGCAGTATGACCAGAAAGATATTTTTCTGACTAATTTATCTTTGTCCTAGGGTTGTGGGTGGCAATCAATGAAGCCCATTTGTCTTTTTGTTCCACAGTGCCTCGTGGTTTACTTACACCTTGAACAAACTTTCTGCAAAGCTCACCAGAATATCTAAAGACATTACTAACCCCAGCTCTCCTCCCAGGCTTTTGACCAAAATCACTGCTGCTCATATTATACTGCCACAACTGGTAACAGACACAGCTAAAATCTGGTCCTTTTGTGACACTGCTGTTCGTTCTACAGTCCCAGCTCCCGCATCCCAGTAGTTACGTGACACACTCAACATGAACCATTTTTTCACAGAAGGCAAGTTATCAGCCTTCAAGACAACAGAGAAGTGGCTGAAAACAAACACACGGGAACAAACATAAATCTATGCATAAAAGTGAATGCATATTAAAAAAAAAAAAATCTACTTTAAAGACTGAATTCAGATTCACAATTCTGTAATAACATCAATGCCATCAACCCACAAATTAGGAATGTGTGATTCTTTGCTACTGGCATAGGAATGCCACAACCAATACGGAACACTCTATTCCTACAACAAAAGCAGTAACTCTTCAAAATACCCATTAAGTACTGCAGCATTTCACAATATTTTGTTTGTAATATTTCATCCAGGGTCGGAGGTTAGGTCTTTGGGGGTCTTACTTCTGAAACCAAATCTTATCAGTGACAACCAATGCACAATTTTTTCCAATGAGTCTATAATCAGAGAATATTATTCTGCAATAACACAGACTGCAAGGTTTTGCTTCATCTGACCTAATGAAGTGATTTTACTCATCTGAGATATACAGCATAGTTTGGATAACAGTACTTCATGCCCTAAATATTCATCACATTCTAGGAAGAAATGCAATCTCTAAAATTTTATCTAGCTTATTAGCTGTGCCTCATGGCTCACCTCAAGTCTTTAAACTTACAGGAAGTGTTACTTCCTTTTCACAGATGAAACACTGAAGCACATAAATTATGGAAGAAATCCATAAGAAAACGTAGACATTGAATGTGATCATTTTATGTGTCCACATCCAATCTTTAAGTAATTCAGTACTTGTTCTGTTGCCAGGTAATCCTAGAATATCCTGGATTCAAAACTCCCTGCCCAATTCAAGGTTATCAGATATGTGCTGCTTAAAACTTTGAAACATTCTACAGCCAGCTTGTTTTTAAACATCACTAGCATGAACAGAGGAGATATTTTGCCATCAGAGATGGTAGCCGCCAATATTCATCCTTAGCTAAGAAACATAAAAATACTGATTTAAACAGATCCTAGAATCCATTTCTTACAGATGAGTAACATAAGCTTTAAATTTTGGGAGAGATTGTGTAGCGGAATTCTTTTTTTTTTTAAATGCTGTTGCATTAACAGAGAGTTTAAGATGTTTACCCTAGACTATTCCATAGCTGGTGGCTAAGTTATGTTTTAGAGGTCTAAAAACTTGAGGTTTTTCTCTCTGGAGTAAACTTCAAAGCCAAATGCAGTTCTTGTACCTTGGGAATGAACACTAAGTAACAAAATGTGTTGAGCTTAGTTCAACCATTTCTCACTAGGGTCTTGGTCTTCATGGAGGAAATCAATGCAACTCTTTGTCCACTGGTTAGGTTTTTAAGATTTTAGAGGACAACCTTTAAAACTGGTGTGAAAATTCCCACTGCTCACTCACCTCACATGAGAACACCTACTTTGCTTACAGTTTACTGGTTTTCTTTTATTACTGTTAGCAGCTGCAATTCACTGGAGTGTTCATGTTTTCAGGTATAATCATCATCATTTATTTCTCCTTACATGCACTTTGTAGCATGTTTTCCAAGCCTAGACTATACAGTTAATAACAAATTTCATAGACACTGACAGATAATTATTCTTCAGTACTGCAGGAGTTTTCCAATGCATTTTTGTTGTCTATGCAGTAATGTTTCAAAATAAGGTCTTTCTTCACCAGCATTTGTTAAGATGTGTAAGAATATCCCAAGGGTATTCCTGTAATATCTCATATTACCTCCTACCTCTTCTGCCTACATTTTGATACAATTAAATCAATTTCTAGTGCAGTGTGATAGACTGAGCTCTCAAAAACTACTCGTACTCATTTTAAAAAGATGACATGAACTATGGTAATGCCTTCCAAAATATGATCATTGTGCCTTCCCTTTCATTAAGGGAATTAAGAGAAACACAGTGTGAGACTATTTATTTGCCAAATTAAATTTAAAACATAGTACGTATTAAATGCTGTAACCTGTAAACCTATTTATGTATTGTTTATGGATTGATTTAAGCATGCACTGATATAACTGAGCTTTTTACACACCCATAGCAATGGCAACCAGCCTTTGATGCTGTCTGAAGGGCTGGCAGGGCCATCAACCATCTGTTCCCACACTTCTTTGCCTAAGGAGCAAACTGCTTAGCCTGAAAACAAACCAGGCTTCAGAATCCATGAGCCCTGCAAACAACCCAGACTCCAAAATCCACAAGCTCCTTGCCCAACTTGCATTTGGTTTCACTCCTATGGATGGTCTCAGATTTACACACAGGAAGGGACACTGTCCATTGTTAATTATCTACTGCTTGGGGAAAAAGAGGGGTCTTTTTAAAAGGGCACAGCTCCATCCCAAACCCATACATGTTTGCAGCCCCACAATTACATACCACTCCAAACAGGTAAGGATGTGTTCAGTTCGCACACTGGTTTGAGAAAAGCAGCCTTGGTACTGAGGATGCAGCAACTCCAGGAGGATTTGGAGGTAGGAAAATCATGGTCTGAGCTGCCAGCAGAGCACTAAGCTGAGAAGCACTGGCTGCAGCTGCACAGCAGGACCCCAGGCAGCAGGGGGGAAGCTACTCTGCATCTACATTTCACCAGCACAACCACTATCAAAAGCATTTAGTTCTGGCACTCATAGCTCAAGCACACTGATAAAATAGGGGAGGCTGTAAACAAAGAGAGCAATCAAGCAGGGAAAAGTTTGTTTTATGTTGCAACAACTCAAGGAAATTTCCATTCTCAGTGAGGAAGAGGTGACCATATCTCCACCTACACAGGTATGAGAGAGCTCACCTACTAAAGGTTCTACAATGAAGGCCTGACTCAAAACATTAAAAAACAGTAACTAAGAGAGACAAAAAATAAGGTAGATAAGATCTGTGTATTAGCCATTTCTGCATTTGTTTTTCCAGTTATAGAAAACGGTGATAACTAACCAAAGGAAGAATTTTGAAGGTCTTTAAGGGGCTTTGAGTCAGAGGAAGTGTTTTCAGACACGGACAGATGCCTTCTAAAGCATGTGTTCAACTCACACAGGAATGAATTCAGAGTTACCCTACTGCCTGCATAGGGCAAGAGGTAATAAGTAATCAGAGTCCATTTCTGGTCTTCTCCATAAAAACCCTTAAAAAACACTGAAATGCTTACTGGTGAAATTGGTGTAAAGTCAGTGGTTGGACTCTGTGATTTTAAGGGTCTTTTCCAACCTAAATGATTTCATGTAGCAAGTATTAAACAGGCAAAAAAATACATTATAATAAAATTAATTTTTTAAGTTTGCAAAACACTGCTTTCCTTTCAAAAAGCACTTTTCAGTGCAGATTGCTTAGCTTAGGAGGCATTTAGTATGATTCTATGGCTTATGCTTCTACATTCAAAACAAGGTTTATAAAAAAAATTATTCCTTAGAAATTCAAAATATCTTTATAATATAAGCTATAATGGTATTTTAAAAATTTAATACAGACAGAGAGAATAAATCACACTAAAATAGCTTTTCAGAGCACCATAGCTAAAATAACTTCAATAAAGACCACATTTTATAAGACTAAAATCATAATCACTGATGTTTTTCCAAAAGTTTAATTTTATTAACATCCACATGTTGAGTTGTAAAAAGGCAATTTGCAGGTGCAAAATCTCACCCTCAACTGCATCAATGTCAATAAGAACAATTATTTCTTGGATCAGATACAGGCCACACCGATGACAGTTTTGCTACTTATAGCATGACTCAGGGATTTCACCCTGTAAAACAGAAGACGCACTTTAATGGTGATGTTGCTTTACATTAAAGCTCTGGAAAACTAAGTCTGGACCAATTCTAAAAGTAACAATTTTTTTTCCTATCTACACCTGCTGATGCTGCCAACTCCTTTGGGTCAGCAGGAACCTTATGCAAGTGAAGTAACTTAAGGAAACTGAGCTAGCTTAAAAAAAAGATGGCTGGGAGGTGGGGAGATCTGTTCCTGTTGATACTTTTCAACTCTCAGCAGGAATATTAATGCTTACATAAGAAGCAGCAAGATATAATCAAAGAGAAGTGTGAAGGATAAAGTCATCCCCTTTCACAGCACTCTGAACTTCAACTGGCTGCAGCTAAAGCTGACTTCTTTTCTTAAGATCTCTTCTTACACAACATTATCATTCATTCACAATCTGCAGTTTAAGGACACTTTCCTTGCATGAGTCATTCTGCAGACAGCAGAATTCAGAATTTTAGATAGAAATAAGGATTTTGCCTGGAATAACAAAATTTGATACCCTTCAAACATTTCAGCTGTGAATGTAGTTGTACTTGGAAATTGTTTTGTCCTTGAAGAATGCAGAATCTTTTACAGGAGCTCTAGAAATTAAGGAGAGCATGCAGGAGGTAATTTAGAAGTACAATAAGAACATCTGGAGGCAAGGTTTAATAATCAAACAGATCCATTTGCTCTTACTCTCTCCATAACAACTGCATAGCTAGGACTAGGTAAAGCAGATTAATTGAAGTGGAGATCCTCAAAGGTGCTCACCTGTCCTGTTCTGCTTCATCACACATCACACTCATGGCTATCAAATAAGTAACCATAAACATCTGAAGACACAACCTAATTTTTCAACGGCAGCATATTACAGTGGGTATTTCTAATCATTCAGGTACTCAAAAACTTTACAGGAAGATAACTTTGTGCATGGAATTTTTCTCAAATGCTCTTCCACAAACCAGTGCAAAGCAGAGCTAGAGAAAGGGAAACTTTTTGCTCCACCCTGGAGGAAATTTTTTTTTCTTCTAAGAAATCATTCTGTGAGTAGCAAAACTAATGAAATCTGTTTTCCTGCACTGCTGCATCTCAAGACTATTGACTTTGACATCTAAATACGCAGAAGCTGTGACAGCAGTTTTTACTGCAGTTGGGCCATTCATAATGTTTGTGTCCCTGAATTCCCTGGAGTCTCATCACAGAACTGATTTAGGCAGCCCTTCCCTCTCCCTTCTGCCCAAGCTCATACCATCATGAAAAGTGCAACTGACCAACAAATTCAAAGGCATAGAACAGGGGAACAAAGAGTGGCAGATGTAGCATTAAAAGCTTCACTTCTTTAATAGATCAGCCTGGCAAAACAAAACTACACTGTCCTTTAATGCTTGTGGCTTAGTTTATATCTTGGGAGCTGTGCTGTTTGAAGCTGCCTGCTATAAAAACAGAACCTGCTCACCCATTGGCTTTCTTTCACCTGGCAAAGTTCCTTTCCCCTCTCTTTTTATAACTAAATTTCCCTTTTTTATTTTTGTTACAAAAAGGTTTTGCATTATTTCAGAGTAGAGGTGAAGGGATAGAAGGGGAAAAAAGGGTTTTAAGAAAGATGAAAGTAAGTCACAGTTGCATTCAGATATCCAATCTGGGCAGAGAGTAAAATAATTTACCACCGGGCAGACATGAGGCCTAAATCTTTCTGAGAAGTGGCTGACACGGGTGTGAATGCACTGCAGTAAGAACAGCAACATTTGCATTTCCATATGATTTACCACACGCTTTACAATAACAAGAGCAAATTCAGAAGTTGGTAAATAAGAGAAACAAAATGATAAAATGGTGCTAGACAGGCTCTTTGCCCATTTTCCCCTCATCCACAATTCTTTCATCCAGTCCAGAGCAACATTTGCAAAGCAGTTTACTTACTCAGTAGTTCTCCTGCAGGGAAAGGCAAGGTTACCATAGTATTGTCAATTAATTTTGACACCTGCTTACGAAGACTGATCAATTATTTTTGATGTCTCTCTGCTATGTTACTGTTTCTCAGTTTAGGAGAGAAATAAAACAAAGCCAAAAGTACTACACATCTCTCACCAAAGAATTAATGGTCCCAAGATACCCTCAGGCAGAGTATTTCTCCTCTTACCACAATGTTCCTGGTACTTGCTAATGCAAGTCGCTCATTCCCAGAGAGCAAAAATAACCATACCTCACTTATACAAGAAAAAAAAAGAAAGAACCTTTTCTTTTCAAGCGTTTTAAGCCTACCCTTGAAAAATCTGGTTTTTTTCAAATGCTGTAGTGACAGGTTTTACACATGTCCAATTCAGGTCATTAAAAGTTCAATTTAAATCTTGGGTAACAGGGACACACGCGGGCACTTCAAACAGCTGCGACTTGGAAACAGCGTAAATGTTTAGAGTAATACACAAGGTTCTATTAACATTTCTGCAGATCGTATCTACAACCCACGAACTGGCTGTTAATGCAGCTCTAACAGCCAAACACACTTTTCAATCTTTGCCATTCTGAACCAATTTTCAGAATAATCCTCAATGAGAGAGGCAACTGCTGCAGAAGTGATGTACACCCGACAGAACTTGTCAAACCACTGCTGCAAAAGTCCAGCCGTGGATACTTAACGGTAAAGCAGATGCACTTTGCAGCCAAATGGAAACAAAATGCAAATGTTCCTCGACAATAAGGCAAACCATCAGTTGCCACAGAGATCGGGAAGCTCCTCAGTCATCCAGCCATCAGGCAGACGAACTTCTTTTTCCAACTCCTCAGGTGGAAATACACGGAGCTTGACTCATCACCCATTCCACACCCATCTGAATTTTCAGAATTCAAAATACAACCGCTCCGAGCTGCTGCTTGCAGCAGTGTAAGGCACTGTTTAACATATTTCACTCCATCCCCAACTCAAAGGGCTTGAAAAGCTCTAAATCTTAGAATGCTTATTTTCAGTGCAGGGTGTACTTTGCTTCCAAGAATAAAGATTAAAGATGAGCTGTCAAAGATATTGCTTTGAAAGTGTCCTCAGTAAAAAATAGGTCTCTAACAGCTTACTCCCGAGAGAAAAATCATAATGCAAGTGTCACTGTCATTTCTAAAGCTAAGCACGAAAAAACATAGAGGAGTTAACGAGAAATCTACTCCGATTTCACCAAAACCCCTAACAGCACTTCAATTAAACGCTGTGTTAGCTCAGCTCAGAAGAGGTGCCCTTCCAACATTCAGACAGAACTTCCTCTAGGTGGGGATGGATTATTAACTTTCTACCAGAAGGAAAAACGTTACCACTGTGCTTCCTCACTCGACAAACACAAGCACGGGAAAGAAACCTAGATGTTTTAACAGATAAGCAAGATAATACCTGTAAGGACGGGATAAGGGCCCAGCAACAACTGAGAGAATATACTCGTTCACAACAAGCTTTGAAATTGAAGAAACTACAATTTGCTTTGGTCCTGGCACTATTAGGGTCTGTTACGAGTGCCACCAAGACAAAGGATACATCTCTTTATAGCCAGGAAATAATAGCTCTGCAGATCCACATACACAAAGATTCACCTGGGCCTCCTCTCATCACTCCATCCCTCCCAAATTAGCCCATTGTTCCAGAGCAGGACAAACCCCAAACATCCAATACACACAGGCAACAAACGGTCAACTTTAAAACCTTATTATCAAGTTCATAAGTAGAAAAGATGTATTACATTTGCCTTGTATTAGCTTTATAGCTGGTTTATAATCTTACTGCTGCAATATCCACCAAATATCAGTGAACTGGTTCTTTCTCTCCACTGTGTACATCAGCCAACATGTCTGACTTCGGCTACTCCTTAACTTCCCAGGCTAACAAAGTTACTGGATTTACTTTTTGTTTATCTAGGAATGAGTGACCCTGTATTAAACGTTTAAAAGAGATGTAAATTATACAGCTCATTTCAGTATTCCGAGAGAAAAACTGAACCTAAACACTATTTTAAAATAGACAGTTACTGATATTCAACCTCTAAAAAGTAGTTTTCCACAGATAGAATGACCCCTCTAAGACGTAGCCTCACCAATATATTGTTATTAGCTACATATTAGAACACGTTCCAGCTATATATGTCAACATACTTAATAAATGGAGTTCCTGCTTATAGGGGGTGTTTTACAGGGAATGAAATGAGATGTCCTGTCCAAGATCATAGAGCGAAATAACAGCAAACAGTATTCTTCACAGCCAGTCTTCACACTGATAGCAAAGGGGGCGGGAGGAAAGTGACAGCCCTATAAATTAAGTCTTCTTTCCCACTCTATATAGAAAAGCAAGTGTCAGGGTGTGCTTCCTTCTCACTGATCAACGACTCGGTATCACATTGACTTTTAAGAATGAGAAGGTAGTTAGAGCTTGATTGAGTATTCGTTCCTTTGCAAAAATGTTATTGTTTTACATTTCCCACTCTCTCCTGCAAACCTTGTCACCAGGGATGTACACTTCACCCAGTTGCACTTGTGTTGTCCTGAATGTAACTGACTAATGCCCACTTCGCTCAAACAACTCAAAGAAAGGAAGACTGGAAGGAGCTAAACCTTCAGCTTCACTCTTCAGAATGAAGAGGTCATTAAAATCCACTACTAATTTTTGCTCCTTGGGCAGCTCCATGAAGTGCACATGTCATTTCCATGACACTTCCAGAAGGGACAGCAGAGACACAGCTTTAGGCCGATTTCTCCCCGTCTCTCAGTTCCCATGAAGTGGAGCAGCCTATTTCCAGCGATAAGTCAGCCGGAGCTGTGTCCTGTGCTCTTAAAGAGCTGGGGGAGCCTATTTCATCCTTAACTTCTGCCACATACTTCCACCACACATGAACAAAATCATAGCAGACACAAGCAAAACAAACCAAACAAACAAACCCAAAGCCCAAACAAACAACAACAACAAAAAAAAGGCAAGTGAAAGTGACAGGAAAAGGATATGGGGTGAGAAGTAGAAAATCGCAATGAGCAGACTTACTTGAACCTGCCCTGGCAGTGTTGGCACTGGTCTCCCACCCAGCCCTGGTCGCAGACGCAGGTGGAGTTGACACAATGACCCGAGAAGCAGGAGATTTTGTCGCAGGACTTGGACTGGGACACCTGGGCATAGAGGGCCAGGTAGAGGAAGCCGTAGAAGAGCAGCCAGCTGTTCACATCCAGGAGCGAGGCGAAGCAGCAGCAGCAGGCGGAGGGGAAAGGTCTCCAAGCGCCCGGGCCCGCGGGGGCAGCCCCCGCTCTCCGGCCGGCGCTGCCCAGGTCCATCTTGGCCGCGGGCCGAGGCGCGGCCGGCGCCGGGAGGCGATGGCAGCTTCCCCTGAGGGGAGATAATCCAGCCAGGGAGATTCAAACCCCCCGCTTCCTCCTCGCCTTCCTCTCCTCCCGCCCGACCCCAGCGCTGCCTCCTCCGGCCCCTTCAGCCCTCCGCGCCCCGTCACTCCCGAGGGGAAGCCCGGCAGCGGCAGCCCTGAGCCATCCGCCCCTTCTCCTCGTCGTCCTCCTCAGGGCTCATCGCTCCCGTCTTCTTCCATGGAGGAGGAGAGCTGCCTCTTGACCTTGTGTTTTCTCCTCGCCAGATATGCCCCCACGGCCGCGCACACGCCGCTCTGGACCATGTATCCCGCGGCTCCCCCTTCTCCTTTGTATCCCGGTGCCCGCGGCACACACGCAGCGGCGGCGAGGAGGAGCGCGGGAGGCGGGGGGCGGCGGGGTCTCGCCCGGCGG